>OX457039.1:17962322-17969822 GCA_949752735.1 Lumbricus terrestris | reverse complement strand
AACGGTTTCTGTCTATAGAATCTTCAGGTCGTGCATTGAGTTCCCGTAATTATGTATGAATATAGTTCATGATGTCAGAAATAATTGTAGCACTCTATAGAACAGCGTGGATGATATTTAGGCATGCATTACACTGATTCAATTGCAGAACTCCGCCACTGGTTGCACTCTGCCAGTGCCAGTCCCAATCCTGGATAAAGGATTAGATTGACACTAATCATCTTTGATATGGCAATATTGTTAAACATGCAACAATGATTTAACTGCACAATTTAGGCTACGTGCGACAAAAGAAAACATTTCTGAAATTACCTAATGATTCAATAATCTCGTGTGCGACATGTAAGTCAGCAAGAATCTGTTGGTAGGAACCCATTTGTCTATGAAAAGCACAGCATGCATATGTCACAAAGAGCCATACACGAACATAGTTTTGAAAGGCAAGGACAGTCTATAAAAGTGATTGTAAAATCAATCGCGGGAATCTACCTTTCGCTTCTTCTCTTCAATCTCGCAGCACAACTGAGGACATTCGACTATTTTTTACATTGAAGAGTCTCTCAGATGTTTCTTGACATCGTTTCAATTCTAGACCAACCTTTTAACCATAAGTTGTTGATTTATCAAGTGACCCATGCAAACTCTTGTCCTGGCCTAAAACATACGAACACACTTAGGCCTACAATAGGGTTGCAACAAAACTTAGGCATCTTATAAGCTACTGCTTTCAATTTGAAGAGAACGATTGATGTAGATTTTTGAATAATATTTATATTGGATGCATCATTCAGCATGCAAATAGGCCTGTACTTACACACATAATATGACGGACCTCTGGGCATAGGCACCCGTACATAGGTGCAAGAGGGGGCACTTGCCCTCTGGAGAATTCATCGAAATGGTGACGTGTTTGAGATCATACCTTAGGTCAACAGAAAGACGTCCGCTATCTCTACATTTACCTCCACATATACCTCCACATTATACGATAGATTCCGCATGTCTCTGTCTGTATGCTCCTCTAATTCTGCACTTCACACTTAAAAGCAGAAGAGCTCTTCATGCGCCATGTAGATGAGAGCGTCTGAGTGAGTGCACAAGTTGTTGCACGCAAGCAGCTCCTCAATTCTTCGCTCATGTCTACAACAAGTATACCGTTTGAATGTAAGGTGTGCAACTGTGCATGTAGGTACTTGACGTTAGTTCTTAACGCAGTCAGCAACAACTCGGGTCACTGGTTGCAGAACACTGCACGCCATTAGAAAATAATGTGACGCGTTTCAAGTGTTTGTGACATGAGCCGCAGTTGCGTCAAGTGACGACTGAGATTATTTCAAGCCGCTCTTTAGAATGAATTAAGGTCCTTGAGACTTGAAGTGATGTTTTACAATCTTTATGAGTGCAGGTCCTCGACCAAAGCTTGGTCAAAGCCAACCACGCAATCAATTCAATTGCCTGATAATGTTGCTTTAGTTAATGTAATTTTAGATAATGAAACCTTCCTCAATAACTGATTATTGCCTGATTATACGTAAGGTTGACCCACAGCCGACAGACCTACATAGGCCTATACTTCTGCATGCTTATAGTTGGAGAGTTAGCGGACCATAACTGATATATTATCGGAATGTATTGATGAATAAATCCGTTGATTTGGGGAACAAATATTATTTTGGATTGGACTTCTACAACAGTTGATCACGGACTAACTGGACTAGGCTTATCTACTTCGTTCTACTTCATTGTCGTAGGTCCTACAGATTAGGCCTAACTAGCGACGTCTCGTTTTTGCCAAGAATCTTTATCTAGGCATATATAACCGAACACTGGACATTCTTAATTCAAATAAATCTTGTCACTTTGACCTGTCAACCTTTGTAAGAAATCTTAGTAAGTGGCTAATCCATCATTAAAGTCACAATAAACGCCATGCGTTTGGTCTTGCCACTCTCTATAATTCTAGGTCATTATGCGTTGCTGTCAGAAGTACATGGTGCGTTGTTAAAGAATTAAACTTTTGAGTCTCTTTGCAAAGTTCTTGAAGTCCTTAGGGCTTAGGCCCTATTTACCAATTTGATTGTCATCTTGCTAAGTGACTTCTCAGTGACGCGCAGCTACGCTGGTACCCTGTTTCTCTTTTAGATAGTAATAATAATGACTCATCTGGCAATTTCAAGGCTATTTGATACCAATTATTTGAGATGAGAAAAAATCGTGTTTTGGTACTTTTTTGTTGCGTTTCGTTTTTGAATCGTCAAAAAACGGTGGGTGACCTCCCTGAAAGTGGTATAACTTTTGTTCTGTCTGAAATATTTTGATGGAATCTGACCACCATGTGCAGATATGAATTGTCTTTAAGCCTCTAAAATTTTATTGCGATACTCTTACTTTTGGCCAAGATATTAGCCAAAATAATTAGCTTGGTTTTTTGTTACTTTTTGTTGCGTCGCGTTTTTGAATCGTCAAAAAACGGTGGGTGGCCTCACTAAAAGTGGTGTAACTTTGTTGTGCTTGAAATATTTTTAAAAAATCTGGCCATGATGCACATGTGTAAATATGAATTGTCTATAATCCTGTAAAATATCATATGGAAATTCATACATTTGGTCAAGATATTGGCAAAAACCTAGGGGGGTCTTTTTTGGCGCACCCTGTATACTGACGTGAGAGCAAAAATATGTTAATTTGTAATCAGTGTCGGCACCTTCTTCTTTTCCTTCTGGCTAGGATTAATCCCTCGCTGTGGAGGGGTCAGCCACTGGCAATCAGCAATCAGTGGCGGCACCATAGCATCGCAAATCATGGTAAATGCTCTGGAAAAAACTGTTTGCCCTGGTCGTTGTCCTGCCACAAGACTGTCAGATTATTTTCCCACCCAAGATTGTATTTAGGTCATAAATCGCTTCTGCACCGTCTAGGCCTACTTGTACGAGTGCCCAGACTATCCCCTGGTTGAAAAATACCTTAGCATGAATCCCTCTAAAGTTCTTAAACCGTAAAAGATGAAAACTTTGACACTAATTAAGAGACCTACTGACAATTTTATTGTAAAAAAAGAAGGAACGAATTACTTACTAATAGACGAATGTTGATTCGTTGAATGTAACACGCTTTCTGAAATTGTGTGTCCTTTTTAAGGTTGGTGCCTCCACATTTGTTAGCACGGTCCTGTGTTCTAGCAGACCCAGCCATGCCAGTATTATTATTAATTATAGTCAGACCAGTATAGCAATTCGAGGCTTGTGTCTGTCTTAATTAAGTGCCTGCCTGACTCTCCGGACTTGACCCGCTGCCTATCGATTTTGTTTTGATTGAGCGCCTGTGAATAAGCTGGTTCCCGCGACTTGGCTTTTGTGGGCGCTGTAGAAGTCTCGAGATCACGATTACGATTATGATTGAGTGCAGTTCAGGAATTCTAACTGTTCGTCTGCTCTTGTCTCATCTTGTACGATCGCTTAGGTGCGGTTGACGTCTAGTGCAATAATTCCTACAAACACTCAACTGATAGCAGAATACTCGAGCCATTGATTGCTTTTCTTATCTGCTGCACTCTGGTGAGTGAAGTGAGTCAAAAATAACAGATCATCGGGCGCAATATAATTAATTTTTAGAAAACGTTCCTGATTTCACCGTTGCCTCCCTCTCTCTCACAGTCGTTGAATGCTGCAGACTTGCAATGTCGACCGCCACCTATCGATTGAATTGATAAGATGATTGGTCTCCTGCTGCAGGTCCTAACTTAAGATAGAATGTGACAGCGAGGTGTATGAGATATAGTTGTGTGTGATTGTAAATTCCGACAAAATACGACTGGAATGCCGGTGACACGAAACGGAGTATCCCCCCCTGAAAGCTATCCGGGGGGATGAATCAATCTATCCCCCGGATGGAAATAACCGGTCTATATTATCCGGGGGGGAATAAACCATTCTATCCCCTTTTTAAAAAAATGCGCATAATCAAAAAATGTATGCTGTAATCAAAATTTAAAGTGACTCTAATTGTTTTAAGTGTCCTAAGCAATGCTCAGATAAAGGCAACTCGAATTTATTTAGTGACTCTGACTGTTCTTAAGTGTTTTAAATGTTTTAAGTGCTCTAAAAACAGGGCAAAACAAATTATCTAGTAGGAATAAACATGCCTGTTAGCGTCCTTGTTCAAAACAAATCAGATGAAAATTAATATGCCAAAAAATACACGCGGAAGCGGTTTTTTCGACATTTTTTAATTTGGGGGGATACAATTAATACGGGGTATACTCTATTTTGTGACACCGGCTGAAATGTCAGACCAAAAAGTATTTTGTTCAACGCATGCCGAACGATTTTGCTGATGACACTCAAGCCTACATACATTCTAACCCATTGGATTCAGTTAGCACTGTGCGCCTAATGTGTCTCACTGTTGACGTCCTTTCCTCTTGGATGGCGTCAAATCGGCTTCTCCTAAATCCCAGTAAGACTCAATTCATTTGGCTGGGTGGCCGTCGGCAACTTGAGAAGATCGATTTGCCTCTATACTAGCCCAAATCTTTCCTGACATTAGTTTCTCTTCCACGGTTCGTGACCTGGGTGTTACCCTTGACTGTGAACTCAGTCTCAGCCAGCATGTCAATCTTGTTGCTCGAAGCTGTTACTACCAGCTTCGTCAACTTCGAGTGATTGCACGCTCTCTCTCTCATGATGCGCTGGTAGTTCTTGTTCATGCCTTCGTAACTAGTCGAATCGACCATTGTTGCTCAATCCTTGTTGGCCTCCCCCTTGGGGTTCTGGGTCGGTTAGATCGGGTTCTGCGCTCTGCTGCCCGGCTCATTGGACGAATCCCTAAATGTTCCTCTGTTTCTACCTACATGCGTGATGTGCTGCATTGGTTGCCAATAGCCCAACGCATCCATTATCGAATTGCTGCCCTGGTCTCACGTTGTATCCTTGGTTGCGCTCCATCCTACCTGCGCATTCTTTGTCGCCCAGTCTCTGACATTGAAGCGCGTCGGGCCCTTCGCTCTGCTGCGAAGGGACAACTGCTTGTTCCACGGGCTCGCTTGGCTACCAGACAGTGTCGAGCCTTCTCGGTTGTGGGGCCGTCAATCTGGAATGACCTCCCCCCCTAACCTCCATCTCCTCCACCTGACCAGTCAATCCTTATTCCTTAAGTCCCTTAAATCTTTTTTCTTTTGCCGTGGCTGGGCTGGGAGCGCCTCTGAGTAGTTTCTTGAAGGGGCGCTATATAAATGCTAATAATGAATGAATGAATAATGATTAACATGCATTGCAACGTTAAGGAATTTAACCGTGGTTGGACGACTAGGGATCAGAGGCAGATCCAGGGGGCCAATCCGGCCTTGCATGCCCCTCCCCATTTCAAAAGTGCATAGGACGTGGCCACTCCTTTGGTTTCAACAAGCATTAAATCAATGCAGAGAGAGAAAAAAGTAGGATACGAAGACTAGAGAGGTCATAATTGTATATTGCTTGCAGAGCCTTCAAACATTTCTGTATTCGCTCCTGCTAGGGATGCTTCTTAATTTATAAATATTATATATCATAATCATATTCTTTTTAAAAAAAAATTAATGACCGCTGTTGAGGCCATTTTAATAGCACGGTGAGTCTAGAAAAATAGACAATAAGTATCTGAGACGGTCACTCTTTAGAGAACTTGAACAACTGTTGCACAATACAGAAGCCAATCATCATTCACCAGACTTTACATTTTCCAACCAGGTCGTTGGTTCCCGGACAATTCGTCCCCGGACAATTCGTCCCGGACAATTCGTCCCCGGACAATTCGTCCCGGACAATTCGTCCCCGGACAATTCGTCCCGGACACCATTACCGTATACAGATGTCGACCGGAGATACTGCTGCGCATTAAAATAATTCAATTCGAAATTGAAAATTATTTCATTGTTCTCAAAGCAAATGTAGGCCTAAACATAATATAACACGTTACCTCACTTGGCTATGACATTAAAGTTATATTTGGAAAGCAATAGGTTGGCCTACTCCAGAATGGACAAGTCACGCATAGACTGAGGCTAAAGTAGGCTATAGCCGGTCCGAATTGTCCGGGTCCGAATTGTCCGGTCCGAATTGTCCGGGTCCGAATTGTCCGGTTCGAATTGTCCGGGGACGAATTGTCCGGGACGAATTGTCCGGGACGAATTGTCCGGGACGAATTGTCCGGGACGAATTGTCCGGGACGAATTGTCCGGGGACGAATTGTCCGGACACCAGGTCGGTCTGATTGAAGGAGCTTTTACGGTTGCTGGACGTAATGGGTTCTGGAACCATCTCCATGTACAGTTGTACATGATGCATCTGTTCACAATGCTAGGCCATTTGCCTGATTTTTTTGTCACAATAAAATCTAGAACATAGGCCTATCTTTATCGGATTGCATATCCTGCTTACTATTAGTATCTGTCTCTGTCTCTGTCTCGCTCTTTTTCTTTCTTTCTCTGTCTGTCAGTCTCTCTCTGTCTCTCTCTGTCTCTGTCTCTATTCCTCTCTGTATCTGTCTGTCTGTCATTCTCTATCTCTATCTGGCGCTCTGTCTCTCTCTGTCTCTGTGTCTGTCTATGTGTCTGCCTGTCTGTCTGTCTCTCAGTGAACTGATTATGGCTGGTTTTGATGGATGTGCCATCGTTAAATGCCTTGTTCATTAGACATACATGTAGGATTGATAGAAATGTTATTTTAGAGCAATTACAATTAAAACTGAATGTCAATAAGTAAACTTCGGTTTTGAGTATACTTAATCGTCGTAGTCGTCTTTTGTTCTTATCAGCCTGATTCAGATATCACATGGACAGTCACAAATCCCGAAATAAACATCTGAGCAATGACAGGCAAAGAGTAAAAGCGACAGGGATCTGTTTCGCTTTCATTTGCTATTCAGTGAAGCTGAATGTTGTTGTTGGGTCAGCTTCATCTTCTTCATGTCCCTCTTCGACTTGGCTCTTCGGTTCTGGAACCAGACCTGGACCTGAGAGACGCTCAGGTGTAGTTCCGCCGCCATCCGGGCTCTCATCCGGTCCGTCAGGTAGTGACATCTAGCGTACTCGTGCTCGAGCACCTGAACCTGGAAGTCGCTGAACTGAGTGCGAATGCGATGGAGTGATGATGATGATGATGATGATGCTGAATACGATGACGATGGCGCTTTTGACGCATCGCTCGTGTTTCGTCTTTTAGAACGAGGACCTGAAATCGTCAACAAACAGTCAAGATTTAATTAATTCTGAAAATTTAAGCAGCACCTCTTCAAAATATAGCGCCACATACACACACATATGTATGTGTGTGTGTGTGAGTGTGTGTGCGTGTGTGATGTCAACAATGTCATTGCAACGAATAATTGCATAATTCTTTAATTCCTCAATTCCTGAATTCCTCAACTAATTTATTCATTTATTCATTTATTCATTTATTCATTTATTCATTCGTTCATGAGAGACAGTTCCTACCCAGGTCATGCGATGAGCAGTATTAAGGGGCT
>OX457039.1:17763039-17962122 GCA_949752735.1 Lumbricus terrestris | reverse complement strand
CTCTGTCTCTGTGTCTATCTGTCTGCCTGTCTGTCTGTCTCTCAGTGAACCTGTTATAGCTGGTTTTGATGTTGTGCCATCGTTAAATGCCTTGTTCATTAGACATACATGTAGGATTTATAAAAATGTTATTTTAGAGCAATAAAAATTAAAATCGGAATGTCAATAAGTAAACCTCGGTTTTGTGCATACTCAATCGTCTTTTGTTCTTATCAGCCTGATTCAGATATGGACCATCATATGGACAGTCAGAAATCCCGAAATAAACATCTGAGCAATGACAGGCAAGGAGTAGAAGCGACAGGGATCATTTGCTATTCAGTGAAGCTGAATGTTGTTGTTGGGCCAGTTTCGACTTCTTCATGTCCCTCTTCGACTTGGCCCTTCGGTTCTGGAACCAGACCTGGACCTGAGAAACGCTCAGATGGAGTTCCGCCGCCATCCTGGCTCTCATCCGGTCCGTCAGGTAGTGACATCTAGCGTACTCGTGCTCGAGCACTTGAACCTGGAAGTCGCTGAACTGAGTGCGAATGCGATGGAGTGATGATGATGATGATGATGATGCTGAATACGATGACGACGACGCTTTTGACGCATCGCTCGTGTTTCGCCTTTTAGAACGAGGACCTGAAATCGTCAACAAACAGTCGATTAGTTAATTAATTCTGAGAATTTATATAGCACCTCTTCAAATATAGCGCCACTTCAATGTTCTGATAATTCACATAGCGCCTCTTCGTGATACATCTTCTCACAGGTGCCATCTATTACGTGATGTTAACAGTTTCATTACAACGAATAGCTGCATAATTCCTTAATTCCTTAATTCATTAATTCGTCCATTCGTCAATTCATTAATTCACTCGTTTATTCATTCATTCATGAGGCATGCCCTTATGGAGCGTTGCATAGGCCTTTAATAACCCAAGTCAACTATTCTTTTCCACCGGTTATAGTTACGTCAGTCAGCAAAATAATGTAATGCACACCGAGAGCTGAAATAGTCACCAGTGGCGAGCTCACGCACACGCGTAGAACCAGCAAACGGATTTCCGTCTATTATAGTTGACAGATGGCAATGCATGTTCAGAGTATCTGAAAGATGAAGTCGCTCTGACTATTGCTTGTAACTTCAAAGAAATCTGCTAAGATCACATAAAGAGTTCAGAAACGATTCGATTCGCTCAGCTCTGCGTTAAATAATATAGCTGCAAGCCTGCCACACGCTGATTCATGAAGTGTTGTTACAGTGCAATTGGCAATTTCTTTGGCACTGAAGACATAAATGTACAATGTACAATGCACATGTAGGTCCGTCGCCTTAATTGAGACTGACGATATAAACCACAGCAGACGAAAATGTCCAGTGGCGGCGCTGGGGGGGGCTAGGGGGGCTAAGTCCCCCTAAAAAAAGGCCATCCATTTTTTTCTCCCATGTAAAAATAAAAAAATTGACGATTTACCCCCTTTACCCCCCCCAAAACTGAAATCCTGGCGCCGCCACTGAAAATGTCTATGCCCCAAAATACTTAGGCCTATAATTGATATCTGGCATAATGTATCGGCATTTTAGAATTTCTCAAAGAAACTCCTCGCTAGGTTCAGTTACTTGAATTTCCATAAGTGTGACTAGACTTACTGAACAGTTGAATGATGTAGGCGTGCTATACAGAGTAGGCATAGTAGCTGGCAATTTCACACAGACCATCCTGTAGGTCTCTATTGATCGACATACACCGGAATATCTTTATGGGCTCACATCGCATATGCACACTTTTTCAAACAGTCAATCAAAATTGATATAGCGCACCTTTCATGTCTCTGCTCAGATACAGTTCCTACTCACTGTACCCAGGTCATGCGGTGGGCAGTCTTAAGGGGCTGATGGAAATGTGAAGGAAGGAACTGAGGGTGAACGACCACCAAAGGAAGCCCCACCCCGTTTCACGTCGTTGGGACGGTTGGGCCAATAACAGAAAATGGCGTCGCTGCGTGATTTGGATCTGTACGATCAGAAGGAATCCATCAGATCACCATAGGCAGCAGAGCGAAGGAGACAGCGCTAACCGTCAGGCAACAGAGCTCCAGCAAAGCATGCAAATAGTGTCGTTCTCTATGAGTACCTCCTCCTCCAGACTGTGGAAGAAATCTGGAAAGGAATGCGCTGGGAAATGGAAGCCAGTGCAGTCACTCCAACATAGCATATATAGGGAGGGACTCGGTCAGCCTTGGCGAAACCTAAAATGCGTCGCGCAGCCTACTTGTCAACCCGCTTGAGCCGGTCAATCCGAACCCGTGGTAATAATACTTCCAAAGATGGAAGAGCAGCAAAAGTCGGCTTAGGACGATCACAAACACGGCTACTGCTGCGTTAAAGGTCAGCGAGTTCGAGTTAGCGGATCTGGCAGAGGCATCTATGGCTGATAGGTTCCATACGAAGGGTCAATGTCAGCTTCTGATCCAGGAGGATACAAAGTTGCAGAGTTGATGAGAATGACATAACCGAGAACCCTGCAGAACAGGACGCAATCGTTCCCTTAGGTCAACTGCGGCGTTGTGCCAGTCAGATATAGACTGGGTTTCAGTTTTTTTAGACGGATCCAATTGAAGGACAACCACACAAGATAAGAGCTTCAATAGCCCCTCCCTACATCGTCCATGCAGCAGATTGTGATATATGTCGAATAGGCACATAAGCTTATAGTAGATAAGTCAGATTGTTGTCAGCATACAACTTCCTCATGCAGCAACCCAAGGATAATCACTAGAGTGCCATTGTCACTATGTGAAGCCAAGAAGCCCGGACTGAGACCCGTGGGAGTCCAAATGGATCTGGGTCCAAGCACGCAGATCTGTTGGAACGTACGACAAGGCAGGGCGTGCACTCAGACAAGAAGAAGGAGTCGAACCAGTAAAAAGAAATGCTCATGAAAGACAGACAGAGAACGACAGACATTGCAACAGTGTAGGATGCTGTCATCAAACGATCGTAGTCTGCGCTGATGTCGCAGTGGACCAGCTTAATAATTATTGTGGAATCGCCAGGGATCGGTCGAAGTCACCGTAGCAGTTAGGGAACAGGAGGAGTTGCATGATCTTAGCATAATAATTATAGAGTGGCATCTACAAAAAACCCACGATTGTCAGCACTCTCGTTGCAGACAGATTGTTACCTGATCTGAGTCAATCTTTCAAAGATTTTAGATATATCATATAAAACGGTTTAGACTGACCAAACGTTTTCTGGGTCATTCAGACCAAGTCCATTGATATTGATATCAGTCAGAAGGATGATGGGACAGTCAAGACTGTGTATTTTGCATAGGTCAAGACCTGTGTTGATGGTCTGGATATAAAACTACATGCCTAAGTGTATATTAATAACCTATATGATGGCACCGGTATTGGGGATTTAGTTACACTATTGATGTACGTCTGCATAGGCGTAGACATCGAAAGTTCAATCCTGCAAACTCAACACAGGCTTAAGCCCATATTTTGATATTAATAGTGCAAAAGTCATATTACCTGAGTGTGTGTGTGTGCGTGTATGTGTGTGTCTGTGTTTGTGTTTGAGATTTCATGTATAGAAAGAAAGAAAGGCCATGCGGCATGCGGTTTTGATTCAGAGATTGTTTATAATGAAAGAGCGTGACAAATAAATTAAATCTGCCATTCAATCGATAACATCTGTTCTGATCAGTCGACGAAACATGCTTCTTTTCAATTAGAAATACACTTTGATCTTGCGAACAGCCAATCCGGTATCATCACAACGTCATCCGTTATAAGACCGGAAAATCGAGAAGAAAGCCGTTCTTTCATCGTCGCTCCAGGGATTCTCCGAACCAGCCATGCGGAAGATTTTGCCTTCCATGGAGTGGGAAGTGGCGGGGGATATAGCTCCAGTGGACAGGCGACCCTCCCCCTCCACTCAGACAATAGTTCATTGGGATAAAGCGCCATCCGCCGAGGCGCAATCTTCAGCAGCAGCGGAAGGAATTCTTTTGTTGTGACTTTTAATGATTATTCAGTTATAAACTGTTTTGTCATTTCTCAGCAATAGTTTCGCAGGCCAGGAACTGCAGATTTGGCAACTTGGAAAATAGTTACATCGCCTAAAATAATATTGCCCAAAGTGTTTTTCCCCACATTTCAGCGGATCGAGTGAGATACCCCGATGAATCCATGATTTGACGTGTGACCGAAGACATTGAAACTGAGCCGTAATGATAAAACGGAGAGTAGAAAACGAGCCCATCTTATTTGAAAGTGTATTTTCTATTGTAGGCCTACCACTGTCAAAATGAATTGGCAAATTACGGTAGGACACGATGACCTGAATTCGTCCTATGGGCAAACAGTTAGGCCTAGACCTACTGCTGATCAACTGTGTTTATTAGCGCTGGTGAATAAGCTGGTCTCCCTGACGTGGCTTTTGTGGGCGCTGAGAAATTCTCGAAGATTTACATTACATGTTTTACATCTAGGCTACCTGCACTTTGTGACTGTGTGAGCTATCTTGTCCCACGCGGCAAAGCCTTTGGTCATTTTACAACTTAAAACGAACAGTGCAAACTATTGAATCGACAAGTGGCTATAGACCTAGCTGTCTGTCGTCAACTGTTTTCGATATACCAAGCAGTCAATGCTGTGTTATCCATGACAGCCATTGTGTAGGATGTCTGTTTTAATTGCGTATCATCACGGATGTGATTGAGGCATTTCATCGTAGACCCTATACCCTTAGCCTGTGATGAAGCTTCTTGTTCTTTCGGTGTCAGCGCTGATTCTTACACAGTAGATCATTTTACTCACCCGGAGACGCTATCTCGGGACTTTCGCTCATAATTATGCTGACAATGTGTTTCACTCATATTATAGAGTCCACTCACCTTGTGTGGCATATTTGACCATGTTTCTAGGGATTCGCGCTTTGTTCTAATGTGGCCTTCTCTATACGCTCTTTGTCACAAACTGACCTTGCTGCGTCTGTACTACATGTAGCAACTTTGACCGCATGCTTGTGGCAATGGTATTTTCAAGATCTAATATACTGCCAGTTTTAATGGATTCCTGAAGGTCATTTAAAATTCTTAAACTTGCAAGTAATTGGAGGTTCAAGTCTGGAAAATCCAACCAGTTAACTAGAACACAGTAGACAGTGGCTACTAAATTCAGCTTTGGGATTGTGAATGTTCTAGTATCACCTTAAATGCTAATAGACAGGTATCAGTTTTCCCTTGCTATCTTAATTCTTCTGGCTACCAGTTCTGCGTGTTTTTTTCTCATCAATCATCATATTCACTTAAATATTTTCTTGGTAGCCATAGTAGCCATTCTTTTGAACGCATTCATCAACAACCTTTCTCTCTAAGTATATGGTAGGGAACTTGATAAAATGATGAACAAATAATATATGTCGTAACGTCAACTCATTGAAATGGAACATGCAGATGAACCACTGGAGAGGACGCCTTGCATGTAGCTCCAACTTTCTTATTCCAGTGTTCCAGCACGCATGCATTCCTGTATTTACCGCCGTTCCATCACAGCTAACAGCTATTATTGAACTTAAAGATATATCATTAGACCAATCAGACTAGAAGTCATGCATTCCTTCGAAAATTCCTGTGATTAATTCACTCCTTGGTGAGATATGCCCTGTTCTCGTATCAAACATGCATACTCCTCCATTATTTGATATTTATGACTGAAAATATACAGTATTACAGTTATATCTTTCCCACCATCAAAATACAGTGCTGCAGCTTCACGCTTCTTCTATCGGATAATGTTTTACGAAAGCTTCCTCTCTCTCTTCTCACAATCTGGCAGTAGCTGAAGTCGTCAGTAGTCACAATTTCATACTCTACAAGTAGATCTACTTCCGTTGCAAGTGCAGCACTGACTGCATTGCAGAAACTATTATCTGTCACATTCCCTTGACAAAGCTGGAGCGACTTGGTGTAGCGAGAGCATGCTTCTCCTTAAGGTCGCATATAGGCTAAACATCCTCAATGATTCTGACGCTGTGGAATCGGAGTCAACTGTATCACAGCCGGAATCATTGTCTGGTGTATCATCTATAGCCTACTTTAGCCTACACAGTCCTTGAGATTTATAATACTTCTTATAATTATTGTCTTTCTTTTCTCTTTCTTTTCTGTCTGTTTCTCCATTACCAACGTTCTCATGTTTGCACAGTGCGTGTTTTCCCCATGGTTTGCAGCCATGAAAGTAGACTAAACTTCAGGTGCTCGGCGGCAAAGTTAGATGCAATAAATTTGATGCAGTTTTTCTTCGGTTCTTTCATTTAGGACCTGGTGCAACCTTTTAAGTTATGCCAAAGTTCATTTTAACGAAATTTTTTTTTCTTGCTATACCCTAGACTGTTTACTGCGCTGAAGTTGGTCTGGATGCCTTTCGAGAAAATAATTATATGTCATTGGATCTGTTCTTATATAAATCACATATTAATATCGTTGAATGGTCTCTTCAATTATTGTGGGGAATAAAACTTATTTCGAAAACGACAGTGTGACCTCCTCGAACTCGCCAACGTTTTGAAGTGAATTCCTCTGATAAAATATCTCTGCAATGTCATGGCGGCAGCACGTCTGTCCGTTTCAATGGGGGCAAGCCTTTTCAGGTGTCCATGTACCAGTATACGGTCAGTAGACTATGGCGTCTGCGTTCTACATAAGACGACTGCTGATCAAATTCCGATTAAATTTAAGAGTTTAGTATCACGGGTTGTATACAGGGCCGGATTAAGGCATGTTCAACATGTTCCGCCAAACAGGGGCCTCACACTTTAGGGGCCCCCACACATGCGGGTGAAAAACTTTTTTCCGAAACTTTTTATTTTTAGCAAGTTTCAACCAAACGACTAAAAAAGGTCATCAACTTTTTTGGAGGGACACAATCGTTATCTTCTACGAAATTTTCGACCAAACGACTTAAAAAGGTCATCGAAATTTTCGGGGGAAGACACGCAAAAAATCTCCCGAACAGGACCCCACATTTCTTAATCCGGCAATGGTTGTATATATAATTAAAGATATACAAAGACATGTAAATAAATTGTATAGGCTATGCGACATGCATTCAAATTTCAAATTGGCATCGATGTGAAGGCCCTCGTTCATTGACATAATTTTCTGCACGGCCGAGGTTATGCATGCGGTAGCTATAAATTATACACTTGAAAGTTCTGAAGTACATTTTTTTAAAGAATTTTTTAGATATTATTCCATATGAAGCGAACGTTTATAGGCAACGGTTTCATGCCCCGATTTCTATAGAACCTATGCATATAATTATCATTATATTATACGACTATATTGTGTCGTCCAACATACCGGCAGATGGCCTGTCGCTGTATCTCGTGCAGTAAATCCAGTAAGGCAGCTGCTGTGGAGTGGAAGTAGAAAGAGTAGGAGGAGTGGAAGAAGGAGGAGGCGCACTGGAAGCGGTGGAAGCGGATGCCACGGCTGTTGTGCACTCATCGGTGCTCACACTCGGAAGCGATGACGAGGTCGTCCTCGCTGGACTCTTCGACGTGTAATTGTTGCACGCTTCATGATCAGATGAGGAGGACAGGTGGAGGAGGCGCCCATCGAAGCAGAGGTCAGTTGGCGGACATTCGACGCAAGGAGCCGTGTAAAGTGGAATGAGATACTGCTCCAGATGGAAAGACGCAGACCATGGGAGGAGGAAGCATGAAGGTGGGGAAGTGTAAGGGACAAGGAGGGAGGAGCAGACATTCTGCGGCTGGCGGGGGATATTGTTGCTCCGTCGCAGGATGCTGTCGACTGAGAAGGACGAAGACGTTTCGTGGCGACCCCCTCTACCACCGTCGTCAGTCGCATCAAGAAACGGTCGCCAGAATGGATGATGACCAGACGGCGACAACTGAGGTGGTTCCTCACCACCAGACAACGAAGAAGGCATTTGACAAACAATGAACTTCTGACGACAGAGACAGCAACGCCCAACAACAGTGAAGACGAACAGAGAGATCAACGATTTCTGAATAGTCGCAGTCGATGGATCTGAGATGAGGAGGAGGACGATGATGAGGATGAGATTTCGATGTACATGATGATGACGTCTTCGAAGACTTCATTCATGTCGTCGTCGTCGTCGTCGTCGTCGTCGTCGTTGGTGAATCGATATCGAACAGCGGTTGTTGTATACTTTCATCCGAGGAGGAGGAAGAAGAGTTTAATTGAATCTCCGAATCAACCGAGCGAAAACAACTATCATGATTGAATTTATAGCCTCACGCATGCACGCACATAAATACACATAAATACACACTCCTAGGCCTATATGATAGTCCATATACTTCTCAGATATCAATGCACATCCATAGACGTATATATCTGCACTGCATATTTAGCTCATTGTCTTATGCAACTCATTTACTGTATGTCTAGCCAGGACCATTATAATTATACACGAGATGCGAATTCAGTTGCATGCAAGGCTATTTAAATTCAATCAACTATGCCTACAATAATGATAAACTTCATCGTAAATCGTTTTCGTGATAAATTATGTGGGTTTAGTAAATTTCAGGCCATTAACAGCAGCAGCAGCAGCAGCAGCAGAACATCACAGAAGAGACGTATCATCATCATCGGACGTTAATTCGCTTGTTTTGACAGTTCTACCATGTTTCAGTTAAACCTCTGCGTGACTGGCGCTCTGCATAATTATGGCCATGCATTCTCCATTCGTCGTAGCCTATATTATGCCTATACCATCTTCTTTGCATTTCAAATCAACACATTGTGGTCAGCACTTTATCCATCAAACAACTCTGTACGTCCTTCTGAAGTACGATCGTTCTAACTGCTTCCACACATAGGCCTACGTATTTTAGCTGATGGGCAGTTACAAATGACTGTCAGTCTGTCATACTTATATCGAATGTTTCATTATAGTCTTTTAGAGGCATAAACCTATTACGCAACCAAGTTTAGCTAGATCTATGGCGTGATTGCAGAGGCGACTCTCCATTTTTTTTACTTGCGTGGCTTGCTTTCATTTATCATAATAATTAACGTTCTAAAATGGTCCTCCCGAACACCTGAATGATGCATGTGTTATCTCTGGATACATTCAAATCACGGCTCAACCAACATCCATCATTCTAAACGATCACAGGTTGTGATGTGGCTACATATTGTGGGGCGCGGTGGTGTAGTGGTGGCGTCGTCGCCTTGAAGCCGGAAGGTTCGAAGATCGAATCCACCTTGCCGCGTAAGGACCTTGGGCAAGTCCTTCACTCACAATTGCTCAGTGCTTCGGCGTGAAACTCCGATGCAGTGTCTACGGCCTCAGCTGCAGTGCTGTGGTGCTACGTAAAATCGTCATCATTATTATAATCATGAGTTATTGCAGTTGACGTTAAAAATAATAGATTGCAGTCTAACAGGTGAATGTAAATCACAGATGTCGATAGGCCTTGATGATGTTTAATTGTGTAATTGTGCAATGTGTGCATGAGCCATGGACAATTTCTCCGCCAAGTCTTTTGCGAGAAAATAAACTCCACTTGCATTCACTCTCTCCCGTTCATCACACTCAGACTTACATCCGAGCTCTTATAACTTAAAGCCAATTTTGTCCTAGTTTAAATCTTGTGAGTCTCAATGTTGACTGGCTGATCTAAAACAATTAGTAAGACAATGACTGGCTTAGCATGATAGACAGTTTCGATCAGGCTGTTGAGTCCTCCGTGTGTGATGAAAAGCCGGACGTTCTTGTGAGCAAGAAGATCATTTTGCGGAATCCAAGGTAATATCTTCGCGTTTTCCAAGGCAAGACAAAACTCTATGTTCTTGAATTTCCAGACTATTCGGTGTTTAATTCTCCGAAATGCTTCGCAAAATCACTTGGCCACAAATTCTGGAACGTGGTAAAAAAAACTTCCGAAAGATACAACAATTATGGCACCTTCTATTGCCTCGTCAAAAAATTCTGAAGATCTTCTGAAAGAGGTTTAGCTGGTTGAGCGATGATATCACCCAAAGCGACTAGCTGTGTTGGGCATTTGGGGTTTAGGGTAACCGATGGCCAAGTCTTCAATGTAAAACCAAAGAGATGATCGCAACAGGAGCTTTGAGATGTCTAATTAAGGGAGGCTTATTAGGCGCATATTCCTCAGAGAAATTCGGTGCTGTGTCAAAGGCAATAGGCCTATCATCAGTGCAACGTCACTAAAAAAATGACAGAAACGCTGAGAGAAGGTCATTTCGTCATCGGTGTAACTGCGTATAGTGATGCCACAAACGATGGCAGACGAGGACTACCGACGAACCATGCTGAAAACGGCAGAGAGATGGATGCGTAAGGAATATCGAGTGAATAAGGAACCATGTATGGCATGTAGTATAGGCTAACAATTGGTTGCGACCGGATACGTTATAGCAAAATCAAACTGTTCTTAGTTTATTTTGTCCATAACTTTTTTATTTTCAAGTAGGCTAATTGAACGCAGTCTTTTTCATATTCTGCTAACGATCTTTTTGCAAAAAAACACAGAATGTTCAATTGTTGCAACGTGGAGTCAGAAAGAGAGCTAGTGTCGTATGACTGTTTCGGATACTTCTGCATGGTGAGTTTGCATAAGGAATGTCACTATCTACATTCTACACCGCACTCGACAAAAGTGAGATTTCGTTTGCAAGAGGGCGTGGTGACTTTGCATTGGTTGGCGTCACAACGTGAACTTTGTGACCAAGCTTTGTGAGACCCTCGCCAAGTTGAGAGAAATACAAGGTGTGAGGTTTGATGTTTCCTGGAACCATGAGGATTTTGGCTGCTTTAGATTGGAAAAGGCTCAGCAAGAAAATCATTCACAGTAATCGCTGCCACAAGTCGATCATGTTGCTGCCAAAGTACTAACCTGCATTATGCGTGTGTTTATGTATGCGTGTGTGTATGTATGCATGTATGTATATATGTATGTATGTATGAATGTGCGTGCGTATGTATGTTTGCATGTATGTATGAACATGTATGTATGTACGTATGTATGTATGTATGTATGTATGTATGTATGTATGTATGTATGTATGTATGTATGTATGTATAAATGTATGTGTGCAAAAAAACCTGTGTATGTATGTATATATATATATATATATATATGTATGTATGTATGTATGTATGTATGTATAAATGCATGTATGTATGTATGAATGGATGTATGTATGTATGTATGTATGTATGTATGTATGTATGTATGTATGTATGTTTTGCAAAAAACATATTGTTCAATTGTTGCAGCGTGGAGTCAGAAAGAGCTAGTGTCGTATGACTGAACACAAAATAAACTGAGGTCTATGCTGTTGATTGCATCTCGCTTGTCCTCCAATTCAATCATAAAAGAAGTCCACGATAGACCTACTTTGACCAAACCCTCCCTCTTGTCCTGCAGTATTTATGTATGTATGTATGTATGTATGTATGTATGTATGTATGTATGTATGTATGTATGTATGTATGTATGTATGTATGTATGTATGTATGTATGTATGTATGTATGAATGAATGTATGTATGTATGTATGTATGTATGTATGTATGTATGTATGTATGTATGTATGTATGTATGTATGTATGTATGTATGTATGAATGTATGTATGTACGTATGTATGTAGCGGCAGCCTATGTAAGTATATTTTATATGCATACAATATTATGTACATAATTCGTAGGCTGCATAATTATGTACAATGTAGCCGATGCCTGCCTGCATGTATTTATTATGAATGTATTAGGTTTGTCCTAAATTTGCCTGCTTTCTTTTATAAATTTCATCATTGGACGCTCTGTGCAGGTCCGCCTTCCACATGTCTACTAATCCATTTGATAAAACTTGCAATAACATTTTCTGCCATTCTTCCATTCAAATTTCGCTGCCGTTCGCGCAATGGCTTGTCACGTGGACTTTATTTTTAGACCTTCACTCTGACTAAGAATAAGATTGCGCGTTCACTAAATCCGAACTAAAGAGCCATTCAAATTCTGTAGCCTAAGTTTTTGTAAGACGTTGCATAAAACAGACTGAACACAAAATAAACTGAGGTCTATGCTGTTGATTGCATCTCGCTAGTCCTCCGATTCAATCATAAAAGAAGTCCACGATAAACCTACTTTGACCAAGCCCTCCCTCTTGTCCTGCAGCTATCTTTATTTAGGCCAGCCCTTGATCTTCATCTGCTGATGTCCTCACAGATGTCATCGCTCCATTGGAGTAGGCCTAAGTCCGAATAACAAGTCCTAGAGTATAGGTTAAGATATTGACCTCGCAGAACTGTGTTTACGCGTTGAAGTCATTTGATGCTGTCTTGTCTATCCACACAGTCACAGATTACATATAAAGAATGTTGTTGTTAACTGAAGTTGGAACCTAAAGCTCAATCCGTAGGCATGGGCGCCGACTCTGCGAGGCCCGTGAGTGCTCATCAACACCAGAAATTGGCCATGCGAGGCCCGCCCTATGCATGGGCACCACCAGAAATCAGCCAACAAGATGTGCTTTTTATGATATTATTTCTCTGTTGGCATTGCTTATCTATAAAAGTCATTGCGTCTTTTACATATTTCTTTTATCTCAGGTACATGTAGTCTACCTTACTATTGCTCCAGTTTTACTCCGTCCGGTAGTCTGAATCCCATACAAATACGAAGAAAACCTGGAAATCCTGCTCATTCGATCCGCTTCAGTCATTTTTTTTATTACGGGCGAAGACGACGATTTGAATGACTGTTTCTATTTTATTGTACATGTACATGCTAGGCTATATAATGAGCCTCACTGCGCGAGAATCACCTCACAGCATCACAAAAGCTGAATATTGTTTTGTCTGCGTTAATTAGCAAATCAGCATTGACTAGATTGTCTGTGAAAACTATTTGAAAAACTATCTTCCATAATGTTGATATTGGCTCACTAAATAGTGGCTAATGTAGACATAATTTTTTTATTTCTTGTGCAAAATTTGAGTCTGTTGAGTGTTGACCTAATTAGGGGAGAGTGCTACAAGATGCCCATGCTAACGAAGATTGCGCTTTTCTTCTGTGTGGATTCCAAGAGAAGTACAGGTACATGTTGACCCCAAGAGTTATCAATTTTTTAAGCAATTGGGAAGACCATTTATTGAAGTATTAAATCATATCTTTAAAAATGAAATAATGGGAAATTTTGATGAGATAACAGCTCAAAATGTCACTATTTCATGTTGTGCGGAAATTTTTTAGACAACGGAAAGGATGCTTAAGCCACGACAATTTCGTTAAAATGACAGCCTAAGATGCTACCATCGCAGTGTGGCAAGAAAAATTTTCGAAAATGGTTAGGAGCACATCCCCTCCCCAAGCCCCTTCGGCCCTTCTCTGCTCGGTTTGTTTGTTTGTATGTGCACTTGTTATAGCGCCTCTTCAAGCTCTTTCTACTCAGAGGCGCTCCCGAATGCAGAGCGGACACTGCATCGGAGTTTCACGCCGAAGCGCTGAGCAATTGTGAGTGAAGGACTTGCCCAAGGTCCTTACGCGGCGTTGTGGATTCGAACCTCGAACCTTCCGGCTTCAAGGCGACGACGCCACCACTACACCACCGCGCCCCACAACGTCCGGTGATCGTCCTTTGACCGCGAGTTCGTGCCCTAAAACCATGAACAAGTCTCCGCCTATGAACAGAGGTCATTTCAATCACTCTCCTATAAAAACGGTTCAAAAATTTTTTTCGCGCTCACGCGCGGATTTCTTTTACATTCGTTTGGGCACTCACACTCTTCGGCTCAACTCGGCGGACATAGGTCTAGAGTCTCTAGACCTATTTTAGATGCATGATTCTCAGGATCTTGACCCTCCCTTTGCCTGTCGACCTATTCTATTGAACGCCTTTGAATAAGCTGGTTCCCGCGACTTCGTATTGGTGTACGCTGCAGAAGTTCCGAGTTTACGATTTCGATTACGGTATAGACCTAACCCGTATCGGGCCGTAAGAACTGTCTGTCCGTTCCCCAATTAGATTCTGTTGTGTGCATTCGACGAGCACTGCTTCCTCATTTAAACCCTCTATTGGTTAACCCTCATTTACCCGTTTTCGGATTTCCCTATGGGCGATCTCTTTCAGTGGCGGCGCTAGGGGGGGGCTGGGGGGCATAGCCTCCTACAAGAGGCTCAGCCCCCCTAAAAAAGGGCCATCCGAATTTTTTACATTGAAATATCCACGATTTTCGGCTGACGACTAAAAAAAAAGGTCGTCAGAAATTTTGATGGATGAAAATGTGAAATTTTCGCCGCGGGGCTTCAGCCCCCCCGAAACTGAAATCCTGGCGCCGCCACTGATCTCTTTGATGGGGATTGCAACGACCTCACAGCGCTCGCACTTTCGTCAAGGCTGTTTCTTGCAATGCAGCCTATGTCTATTAGCCTGTAATATTATAAGTAGGACGTAGAATTGTTGCACGGTTGTGGTTGTGGTATTTGCAGTTTTACGTCACTGTGTGGTAACAATGACCATTAGCGACACCCTTCTCCTTTATCCAGGCTTGGGACTGGCACTGGCAGAGTGCAACCAGTAGCCTATCGGAGTTAAGGTAGCACGGTTGATTGTAGCCAGAGTAGGGGGGCTCACGAGCTTCATCCTTCAGAAACAAGTGGGCTGACAATCCGCCATATACAAAGTGAGGCAAGGTGCAAGGTGCCCATGGGCGGAGTTTATCAGAGGCCAGGGGGGGGTTAAGCCCCCAAGAAGGCCCAGCTTTTTACCGTGTAAACGGTATCTTTTCCCGGGCTTAGCCCCCTCCCCCAAGAAGGCCCAGACGCATATTTATTTTTTTGTGGAAAATGGCTCGTTTCACGAGCGAAACTTCAATCGAATGACTAAAAGAAGGTCATCAACTTTTTGTGCGGGGAAAATGGTATTTTTCGCGAGATATCAATTAACCCGATGACTAAACAAAGGGTCATCAACTTTTTGGGCCGAGAAAATATTGTCGGCGCCGCTCGTTCTGGACCGAGTAAAGTCTCCACCCCAACAAAGCCCATTGCAAGTTCTTTTTACCCTCCCCAAGAACGGAAACCAAACTCCGCCCATTAAGGTGCCTTAAAGGTGGGGCTGACATAGCCTACTAGGGCCTAACTAGGCCCACATGATTCTTTGCATCGTTTTCACACTATGCAATATAATTTTTATATTATTAAATATTTTAAACTATAGGGTGTCTCGATAGGTTGTGAACGATTTTGAATGCAGACAAATATATGTTATACACAATATAATGTGAAAAGCTATATACTGGCGGATAGGTTGTTCAAATGAGAATGTTACGCAATTTTTTTTAGATCACTAGCTCACTTATTCAAATTTTAGCGCCAATATCCGTGACGTCATCAAATTCGTGCCAAGCAGAGATGCCACTCCTAGCTTTTTCCACCTAGATCTAGGTATTTTTGGTCTTGTCCAGGTTTCTAGGTTTTTTTGGTTAGGATCTAGCCTTTTTTTCTTACGGTGGTTTTTTCAACTTTTTACATACAAATTAATTTTTTAAAACTGAAAATGCACAAAAGAAGTGAAAAATATCGAAAATGTTGTGAAGTTGGACCAAAAATTGCAAATTTTGGAGCGAAAGACTAAAAAAGAAGGTCATCAGAAATATTTTTCTGGAAGGAAAAGAGAGCAAATTTTAGTCATCGGACGACTAAAAAAGTCGTCAGAAATTTCAAGCCGGAAAATTGGAAAAATTCATGTATTTTACTGGAAAATCGTCAATCTAGCCTTTTCTAGCCTTTTTTCTAACCGGATCTGACCTTTTTTCAAAATCCAGAGTGGCATCCCTGGTGCCAAGTAAACGTCCAGTTATATTATAGGCCGAAAGCAGTATTGCACGATCATCATTGTTAATCCACACATAATTAATTAATTAATTAATTAATACAAATTATCATTTAGTACTTATATATAATAATGTTTCCTTTACTCTTTATTACAGCCTCAAGTCGATTAGGCATCGAGCCAATTAGATTTTTCAGAGTTGTCACAGGTATCGATGTCCATGCCTTATATTACCTGGGACTAATATCGAAGTCCCAGATATTACGAAGTCGACAAAATATCAATAGCTACATCTCACTGGGAGACTGACCGCCTAATTCGCCGGATTTGTCACCAATAGAAAATGTTTGGAGTAGCCTATTATGGCGGCCACTGTTTATGCATGACTCCCAAAAGAGCTCCACCAGTTCGCTCACGGTCATGTCTTGCCACTCATAGTCTAACCTACTAGCTCTCCTCCACTTGCACTCCTAGTCGCATAGGGCGCAAATTGTAGGCCGTTTGTGATGTGCCTATCAGTTAAAAACTTACCGAGAGCATGATCTTTGTCCGCTACTACATCAGTCCTATTTGATGGGTATACTGTTATTGTTACTACAAGCAATTGTTTTGTTTTTTCTTATTTAAGTGGATAAATAACGTTTAAGAAACTTTTTCCCTAGGCCAATGGGGGTTTTAACCCCCGAAACCCTCCCTTGTCTACGCCATTGGTTTGATGAAACATGTGTTAAAGAGGTGGATAAGGAAGCTGGAAATGGTTTATGAGGAGTGGGAAGAGAAAGAGGAGGAATGCTAGGAGGATGAGGTGCTTGAAGAGAGCGGAAGGTGGAAGTGATTTGGGAGAGTGGAGGATTTTCAGGAGAGTTGGAAGAGATGCAGTGTGGTATGTTGTGAAGGAGAACTGCTTGATGAGATGAATGGTCCGCTGCACGGATGGGATGACTGTATTTGTAATGAGCGCCTCTGAGTAGCTTTTTTCTTTAAGGAGCGCTATATAAATGTCCGAATGAATGAATTTGCAAATGGATGGATGGATGCACGCGCCATCAGTTTCTCAACCCTGGCCTACAAAGATGTATGCTTGTAATGATGGCAACTGAACAATCTACCTCCAGTCAGTGACGCATGGCAACAGTTCACAACAATTCTAATGAACAGCCAAAGCAGAATCTTTCAACTCCATCTTTATTAGCACACAACGCACCACGAGATATAATTACATTCACCCAGAATTGAAACAACATAGACAACCAAATGATGACAAAACGATAGGCTACTCCCTCCGTTGAACAGGTGTGAGTTAAGGTAGATTCCAACCTCTTTACTGCTGTCCTGGTTGATGGGGACAGTACTGCACGACCTACTCCCACTGGTCAAAGTCACCTTCTTTGACCTGCATCCATGGGTCCATAACCACACAAGTCCTCTGGCAGATGACATGATAAGGAACACACAATATAACAAGCTACACAGGAATCGACTCTGAACTTTATGGCAGTCTGTTATGCACCAATCCGTCCTACATCTCTGCTAACTTTACCATCATCCCTAGGGAGTGGAAGGCAGAGCCACCCTTATATGGCTAATGGGGTTAGCAACCATATCCATGTGATCTTTGCACCTGTGTATCACCATAAAACCATCATCACCTGTCATACCTTTTACGAGAAAAAATTAATACCAACACCAACTAAGGTCAATACACAGCAAAAAATACAATGGTTAATTAACCATATGACGGTTTACTGTAAAAACATCATGTTTATTTACCATACCCAAAGCTGTAAAGCAATTACGAATATTCCATACTACACAGCTAATGAAATACTGAAAGAGAAGCAGTGTGGTATGGTGTGGAGGAGAATTGTTTGATGAGCAAGAGAGATTCATCCAATATCCAGAACCTTATAATTCAATACCCCCACAACTTTGAAGTTTCACATAAATTTATAAATTTCTTGCACACCACATCTTGATAATGCTACAATTTTTTAATAAATTCTACCACACAGAATAATGACCCATGCCACTAATGAAAATATTTTATTTGACTTCAACAGCATATCATCTATGTGGAGGCAAGTTAGAAATTGGAAGAATTAATGAACAAAATGTCAAGTACTCAAATATTCTGCAGCTTTGTAAAGAACTCTAATGTATATTTGTTTACAATTATTATTGCACAAAATGTCAAATACGCAAATGTACCACAGATCTGTAAAGAACTCTGTAACATGTAAAGGTAATAAACTTCAAAACACAAAGTCATTATATCCATTTTATGATCATCATAGTGGATAGCTGCACGAAGCATTTTTTGAAGTTCCAACATTTTTTCGTTGCATCAGAGCAGCAGCCATTTCTTGACAGCTTCGAAATATTAGCAAAATCAAAGAATCACCGTCTCATAAAGTCTGCAGATCGTCAAATTTACTGGCATCTTTACATATTAATGGCATGTGCTTCCAAATGCAGTGTAACCATGGTCAAGATGCTGTAAAAAATTTAAATGGTCTGGGTCTCACATAATCTCCATGAGGACCTGGTCCAACGTAATTTCCAAGATCTAATTGAAACGGTGCCCATTGCCCAAGTACAATAATTATAATTATTAGAAGCCTTTATATCAAATTAATACAAAGAATCTCATTGCAATGCTCAGGACTCCTCTGATTTCATATCAATGCCATATCAGGATCTCAGCCTGCAAAGCACGAAGGTTCTTATGATTGGAGCCATTGTGTTGAGAGCATGTCCGGATACTTTTAAAGTGTTAAATATATTCTTAGGCAACCCACTGCATACCTACATCACAAAAACTATTCAATCCAAAAGCATGGGAGGCTCAAGCATGAATTCTGAACTAAGCAAAGAAAGCGGAAAATTCGTTTAGCTGAAAGACAGAAGCAAGCGTCTAAAAATATTAAACGTACAAGCAACAAGAGGTGTCAAATATTTAAAGAAGTAATCACAGACCAAAAAACTGAATTAATAAAACCACAGCAAAAAGCCACCCTTCCAACATGAAACAACACCGACACTGTCATCGAATTTCAGTTTTATAATCACATCTATTTTGCACTGTCAACAAAATACAAGACAATAAATGCAGCTTAAGAGCAACAGTCCAGTTGTGCAAGCAAGAAAATAAAAACAAACGAAGCAAAACTAATCAACTACATCAACTTCTATTCTGTTGTGGATTTTAAAGCAAACAATTTAAAATACAGTCTTTAGACAGCGACTCGTAGATCGATAAAATTTTATAACCCTAGCAGCAAATCGATATAAAAACCGGATCATTTAACTCATAATAAATGAACATTAGATTCAATGTGAAGCACTGTATGCAAATCTTCAAAAGCATTTAAGCAGCAGCAAATACAGGGATATATTCAATGAGACAAGCAGGTTATGAATCCAGTTACAATATCACAAAAACATATCCAACAAGTACTGACTGAAATGACCACGTCAAAATATGAGATGCTGACATTCTGTGGAAAGCATTTTGCATATTGCAAAGTTGGTTCACTCCCGTAGGACAGACAATAGACATGCTTTGTAGGCTGCTATTAGCACTGATGTATTGCAGGCTGTCTGTCTGAAATCGTTGTTAAGATTGAAGTTAATTTAATAAGACAACTTAATAACTCTACACTGAAACCGGTTGTGGTCTGTCAACCGGATTGTTAAATAAACGAAAACTATAATCTATGTACTTATAGGCCAACCATACAGACATGGCTTATGGGCCAACCATACAGACATGGCTTATAGGCCAACCAAAGAGAAGTGGCTGAGCAATCATCAGCTAGAGCTCCGAACTCGGGTACTAAAATCAAAGCGGAAAAAGCAAGCAATATTATCAACTCTCAGATAAAATGAAAGACGAAGACAGAGCAGAAAACATTAGGACAAGAAATTTAATTAAAATGACTGTAGAAATCATTCTCATTCTTATAACCACGTAACAAGGATTGATGAAATCAAACATCACTGCTGAAAAATATTAACACAGGTCTTCAAATCTATATTCAAATTATTCACTCAAATAATTCACAGGAAAATAATAACTCATCAAAGCACCTAAATGTATCTCATTGGCTACAACACATTGCCTGAAAAAGTTCACGAATGAAATCAAATCGGCCGAGATTCCCAAGAACACCTCAGCGATCTGTTTAGAACAGCTGTACACAATATTCATCTTCTCTTACAGGAGAAAAATCCTTTATTTAATTAGGACACTTGCTACTCGAATATGGAACAATCTTCTTTCTGACAATTTAGAAACTCCACATTGCTGACAACTTTCAAGAAGCATCTAAAAACGGGATTTTTTACACAGGCAATCTTGACTGGCTTTTCCCCGCTCCAAGCGCTGCTGAATCATTACTATGGTTTTTAATCGATTGCTTATAAACTTATGGCACTTAAATCTCTACATAATGTTATTGTTATTATTACTCGACTTCTAACTGGTGGGTCACGTGACTCTATTCGCCGTCTCAAGACCGCTTTTCTCTTTCATCATCTCTCGCACTGGGAGCATCTCTGATTAGTGTTCACTGCAAGAGGTGCTATATAAATTAAAATAGATACAATATGAAACAACTTCTCCTCTTACAGATTTGATGCATGTTAACATCGCCATGATTAGCCAACAGACATTAGGCTGCCTAGTATTCAAACACAACATTCACCATGGAAAACAAAACAGAATAGGTCTGCAAAATTTGCATTAAAATGCAGAAACTCCATAGAACTAAGTAGTAAATATACACAGCATTAGTAGAAAGAAAGCAATTCATATTTTGCAACTGAACGCAGAAAACTTTGTATACAAGCTGTGCGTTGACAACAGTATCATCTTTATACAAACTCTGAGGTTAAGAGTCAAGTTATCTGTATCAACATTTCGTATCATAAAACTATTTAACAAACCGTGGTAAAAGTCGGTAAATTAACACGTCAGTTAAAAATAACGTAGTTACCAATTGCAAAACAGAATGTATCTATGTATGTGCATGTATGAGAACTTGAAAAGCACTTTTCAAACCCCAAGCTTGATAGTTTTACAATGACAAAGTATTAAAGTAAAACAAAGTACCTCAAGACAGACAGATAGACCAATATCTTAATGGATCTCATTCAGAACAAGTGACTGAACATAATTTATATACCCATCACCAGTGATATTTTCGTTAACGGAAATAGAAATTAGAAGTAAAATTATTAATTTCCGTTTACGTGAATAAGAACGAAAATTAGGAATTATTTTTTGAACGAGAATAAAACTAGAACTGAAATACGCCGGAGAGAACTGAAATATGAATAGAAATAGGAATTATTTCAGAACGAAAATTATTACACTATGATGATTTCTGTGCAAGCCTATATAAAGTCAGACAATCCATTTCAGTAATCTTCGGATATATTGGCCGGGACATATTGCCACAACTAATTGAGATATTTCGTTTGCTTTCTGAATCACTCAAACAGAGGGGCCCTCGAACACAGGATTAAAGACACAGGATTGTTAGTCAAACTACTTGACAATTGAGTAATTAATGTCACGGATGGCTGAACACACACGAAGGAAGTTAATTACAGGTGCATTTGATGCATGGCCTGTAGGGCGAGGGTGAATGTTTGAACATGAGCCTATAGACAGGTCTATGGGCTCATACACACGCATATCAAGCATCAGTGGCACGCATACAGTTGAAATCAAGTTTGACACCTCTAGGCCTATAGACTTGGCAATTATAATTCTGCTGATAGGAAAAGAGTCATAATATATTATCTAGACTTCCAGATGTACATGTATACATTTCGGATCTAACCTACCTAGATGCTTGTGGATATGACAAAATAGAGCTGTCTATTTCCTATTTTGTGGCTGGCTATTGGAACTTCTGTGATTTTGGAACGGGGTGCATTGTTTTATTGGCCTCTCGATTAATGGATCAGAGACTACATGACTTGTATACACGTTACAATGGCAAACTGCAGCGCGCAGGCAGAATCGTAGCACTTGGATCCTAGCTTGTAGGCTAGTTGTACTGGGGTATATTAAGGGTAGATGATTCCAACACAGTGGAATTCTCCATATTTCTCCATATTTCAAGATTCATAACACATACTACTGACTTCGGATATTTGCTTTAAAAGCAGATATATTGTTATATTTTAAGCCCATAGAAATGATATTATTTATGAACTTAAATTAGATCTGCAATTATTTCAGAACTTGAATTAGAACTGAAATTATTTAAGAACTTGAATTAGAACTGAAATTATTTCAGAACTTGAATTAGAACTGAAATTATATAAGAACTTGAATTAGAACTGAAATAGGAATTATTTTTAGAATAGGAATAGAATTAGAACTGAAATTAGAGTCCTAGAACTGAATTAGAATTAAAATTGGGAATTATTTTTAGAACTGAAATATCACTGCCCATCACCCAATAATGCATTATTAAAATATATATATATGATAAAGAATGCAAACATAACATATATATATATATATAATACATGTACAAACTTTTATTTAATTATACAGGCATGAACATAAACTTACATAGATGTTACACACTTGTATTATATGAATGCATATCTGTATCCATGCATGCATCTGTACACGTGATAGAGCACCCTTAAAGAGCCTCACAAAAGCGTAGCATTGATAATTATAATAGAGCTGTACTGAATAGCATGTTTTTACTATTTGGCCGAATACGAACAATTGGCCAATGTTCTGCCGAATAAGAATACGAATAGTAGGTGAGGATAGAGCTGGGCAAAGGTAAAACTAGGCAAATATAGGCCTACACTAGTTTTCAAAATGTATAACTCACTTTTCATAGAGTAGACAAGCTCCACACTGCCATCAATTCTGAAATTCATTCTTGTGGCATTACACAGGTCAAGAACCAAGTAAAAATTTTATTATGTGGTTCAGCACATTTATTATATACGCTGAGCCACATGTAGTGCCTTTTCTATTAATATTCGAATTAAAAGATCTCTTCAGTTGAACACAAGCAAAATTATTTGGAGCACTATTCGGGCCAGAAGCAAATCGAATACGAATATTCGGAACAGCTCTAGAGCTTCTAGTTTGATAATCAGACATAAATCACAATAGCATGCATGTATCGACGAATCATCATTATTATTATTGTTAACGTATTACTATTATTATTATTATTGTTATTAAATAAGTTTTTAACACCAAAATGTGAATCGGATGCATTATGCATGCATATATAATTATCTTCCCCAGTAACACTAAGTCATTTGTGAAAAAAATCATCCAGTCATCACTTGATGTAATCGAAACTCCATCTCTGATTCTCGGCGCCATGGAACTTGTACTCGATCAGCGTCGCTCCGCTGCGTTTGCTCTCGCCGCTGATGTCGATAACCATTTTGCTGTCGTATTTATTTTGGATTCGGTCGCCAACAATGATCCACTGCTGCCGGGGGTTCGATGGATCGTACGGCCGCACCTTGATGCCACCCTCTGCAGAAATGACAAAATAAACACCAAGCGTATATGAAGTGTTTACTAATAAATTCTAATTAATTTTCATCTACTGGCATCTAGTGTCAATATTAATAATTATTCATGGTTATTAGTTTTAATTTTATCACTGTTATTGCTTCTATTGATTACTATAAATGTAATCTAGTAGGCATTCTGAATGTCAATTATTCAAAGAAGTAAGGCAGACAACTAAAAAAGTGTAACGTGCAAAGGCAAGAAAGTAAGAAAAAGCATTAAAGTCAGAATAAGCGTTGCAGTCATGTAAGTCAATCAATCAGAATTTATATAGCACCTCTTCAAGATACCTACTCAGTGGCACTCAGTTTGTATGACTGAGTAGTTGCTCGAGATGGGGAAAAGCACTTCAAACAAAATAAATACGTAATAAATACTCATAACGTCTTTTGCAACAGAACAAGCAAAAATTGAAACAAACAGCCATAGCATCAGTGATAATTATTGAAAACCAAAATCCTAAACCAGCGCATATCGATGTGTAATCATAAAATAAATTTGAATGTGAGAAAAAATTGTACAAAATTCGCAAACCACCAAAACTGACAGAAGTCATATTAACAAATATGTCACAGCATGCAACGTGGTGCTGGCATCTCTCCAGTTTACTGAAGAGATTCATCGGTTACCTGACGAGTCCATGACATATCCGTTGAGCTTAGAGCGAAGGATGCCATGTTCATCCTCGTACCACAGCTGGTTTGGATTGATGTCAGCCTTGCGTTCGAACAGTATGACTGGTGATCCTGCCGTCGCCTTGTCACCTTTCACGTCGAGAACCTTTTGACAGGATAGGCTGATGATATAGAAACACTTGGCTGGCCTACAATCGACCATAAACAATAAACGACAAATGCCTAAGTTTTACAAAAATGAAATCTTAGACAAATTGGTGATTCATATATTTTTTGTATTGAATCAGCTAAGAACAATTACTTAATGGTATTTCTCCTAAATAAGAGATGATGCATTTTTAAACCATGGCACATTCTTGCATCTGGTAAACAGTTTGAAATATAAAATCCAACAGACAAATTTACTGACCGTTTAAATTTCTACACTAAAAAATCATACATATGCAATGCTAGAGCAGAATAGTAATGAAAAGCTTGTTAAATTTGTTCCCAATCTTATGCTAAATAAAGGCAGTGTGTTAAGAGCATTGGGAATTTGATGTTCAACTGACATTAGCAAAGATCATATCCATCCACACAAGCTTACACATGAGAGATTTCCCAGTGCTGGCTATCCCGTCCGGAATATTCATTCAACGTGACCCTGCCGCCGACTTCAGTTGAATCGTCACAGACTTCGAGAACGACATTCAAGTTGTGTCGGTTCTGAATTTTCTTTCCAACGACTTTCCATTGTTGATTCTTCTTGTAAGGATCAAACGGATCGATAACGAGAAGATTCTCTGGACATGATCAAAAGAAATGCTTCTAAGATGAGATAAGAATGTTCTTTAATTCACTAACTGCTATCCTCATTATCATGTGCAAACATGGTAGTAAACATATATAATTAATTCACTGAACTGATCAATAGAGTAAAATACTCAAACCACATATAATCCTAACCCCACATTTTTTATCGTTTATTTTTCTCATCATGCCATCTGCTCAAGGGATTGTGGGCACAGGTGGCAGGTGCTTTGACTGGTCACGGCCCAATCCACCAGGACAGCAGTGAAGATCTTGGAATTTGCCTTGGTGCATAGCTCTTCAAAGGAGTAAGTATCTTAATGGAGGAACTGGAGTCGAATAAGGCGGCCCATGATAGACTGGGGCTGGTCCCAGTCACCCTGACCAATGAAGTCCCACCAATCTGGGGAAGCTATAAGCATCCTGGTCCCTGTAGTGGCCCTGACCACATCGTGTAAGTGAGGATCATGCAAGCCATGAACTAGAGCGCGCAATGCTGTGCATCCATGGCATAAAACATAAACACAATTACAATAATTACACATCCAATCTTCCACAACTGAAAAGTTAAAACTCTTCCTTAATAGCTTGTATTTAAAAAAAACTTACAGGTCAACTTACAAACTCTACAATGGATCTGAAAACACCATGTCGTTCCAGTAAGTTTTCTAATTTTAAAAATAAAATCCGATGTTAGTGTTCAGACATGTGAGTGTTTGAAAGCGAACCTACCTTTGTTGATGTTGATGCAGTAGTTGCGTAAAACACTTCTGATAGTTCCTGTGACATCATCTGTATAGAAGTGTTGCCTGGCTGACAGTGATGCATCTTCACTGCGATATGCCATCGCAAGAGGAGCACCTGCTTCCACAGAATGACCTTGAACTTCCATCACCAATCCACTCAAACGACTTCGCACGATAAAATGTTTTCCAAAACCAGAATGGCTGAAAATCGACAAATCAAGCAAGAAAATACAGACAAAAATCAATAAACTCAACTCCTTAAGAATAACAGCCCTTTAGCAAGAAAATAGTCATGTAGCACGTATATTATACATTTATGTATTGAATTTCTCATACTATCCCTAGGAAGATCTATTGTTTGTTCTCAGATATTCGAATATCTAATTGCTGACTCTGACATCTGACTGATTTGTTGGTTGAATGATTGATTGATATGAATAACAGCCCTTTAGCAAGAAAATAGTCATATTATACCAAAAAATCCACTTATTACTGAAGTAAAAAAAAATACAGTTGAATTTACAAAACTTACCAAAGATTTGAGATGTTCTACATATAATATTGGCAGGCAAAATGAAAAAATTAATCAAAGTACAAATGCTCTACTTGCTATATTTGATGATCAAACACAATCTGAGTTTAACTCTAACAAGTTTAGTTATATAGTTATGCAAAGACCACAAAAATCATTTCTTAACTAACAGTTAGACCTAGTTTGAGTCAAAATTGTGCAATGCCCAATTTGCTCAACTTTACATACTACTAACTCTTAAGCTGAATGCTCAAGCTTACCTCAGTAGCAAACAAATAAAAATGTATTTGCTGTATTCAAAAACAAGGTCTACAGCTCCCCATACATTCTGACTTAGACTGAAAACATGTAATAAATGACACCTCAGCAGTACCAATTATAATTCTACTCATTATATCAACTAACAATGGAAATAGCAATTTTGTAAAACTGATCCTTTAGCTACCGCCCTATTCTCAATTTTACACTATTTCATATTTGTACGTTCAATCAGACAGAAAATATTAATCACAGTACAAATTTTGCTGGAGTATTTAGTAGTGTTGTGTTCCACCTGAGAGACTTTATCTGGTCTGGAATAAACTCAAACAACCAAAGGTGCAGAGTGCTTGTGTCATTTGGCGCAATTTCAACCGGCACCAATGACGCGCTGCAGAACAAAGAACCGGGTTTGAGTCGCAGGACTTCCTTAGTGTTCAGTCGATTCTGTATTTTGTCGCCAGCCACAGTCCATTGCTGTCGGCCGCTCGTCTTGTCCAAAGGTAACATCATCGTATCTTTACCTGCCCAGATTAAACAAGAACGAAAATTTCTATCGAATCAGATTAATACCTAGTACCTCTCAATTTTGTACAAATCCACTTATTGCAGAAGTCAATAAAATACAGAACTGCGAGGTCCAGTCCGTCTGCTACAAAATGTCCATACTGTAAACAGTGCTGACCTACTGGTAGTCATGTTGCTGAACTTGGTGGTCTAAAATGGTTCAGTATTTTGTACAAGTAAAAGGTCTAAATATTGCGGTACAATACAAGTTACCAAGTCTGTCTGTCACTCATCAATCAGTCAATCAGTCAGTCAATCAGTCAGTCAGTCAGCAAGCAAGCAAGTAAGTCAGTCAGTCATTCACTCAGTCAGTCAGTCAGTCACTCAGCCGCCAGCCAGCCAGGCAGACAACCAACCAACCAACCAACAAATCAATCAATCAATCAATCAGTCAAAGTCAACCTATCTATCAATCTACCTAAAGATCTATCCATCCATACATACATCTCCTACCCACCTGTCCATCTACCGGCAACTACTTATCTATCTATTTAGAATATCTATCCATTCATCTACAAGATGCACAAAGATCGTATTTATCATGCTTGTCACGCATTCTGACCTAGCAGTTCCCTATAGACCAGCGGTGCGCAACCTGCGGCCGTACGGCCGCTTGCGGCCGTGAGAGGAAGAATTGGCGGCCGTGGACGCGTGGTCTAATTAATACATACTGGCGGCCGTGTGTCGATTATTTCATAAATAGTTTTATTCCAATGTTTGGAAACTAAGGTTATGTGAAGTAATTAGTTACATGTGTCTCTGAGTGTATGTAGGAATTAGCCCGTGCTCACTCTAGAAGCACGTACTCATGCCCACAAGAATGCCACACATTGTCCGTCGCATGTGCATGCACCTTAGACTCAAAGGTATCAGCTGCATATGCATCGTCCAGATGTAGCTCAAAGAGGCCGGTAGAGTAATACTATCCCATGTCCAGCCCTCGACAGTCAATCACTGCATGCATACAATATTGTACCAGTATTCCGTCCGTTGAAAGATCGTGACAGTCAGCTGGCCGGGAAGAGTGCCCATTGCCCAAAGAAACTTACACCACTGATAATCTTCAGGTATATTAAGTTACCCTGCACAAATGTATCTGTGTCGGGCAGTATACGGAACAGGTGGCGTATTAAGCAGGGGTTCAGTCCTTGATCATGCGGTTGTCTGACTGGTGTGCATGAATAGGTCACCCACTCACTGCGAATTTAGAAGAGGAACCAACACGGTACGTAATTTTTCTGTATTCTATGTGCAGATCACAAATTGTGAGCTGTCGATTTACTCGATTATCATGTCTCAGAAAAGAAAGCGAGCTTTGGGAGAGGAGAGGAAGAGCTTCAATGAGAAATGGGAAATCGATTTTTTCGTAGTGGAGACAGCTAATAAGAAACAATCAATGAAATGCCTCATCTGCGGTAAAGTAGTGAAAACTCTAAAAGCGGACAACGCAAAATAGCATTTTCGCCGTCATGAATCTCGTCCCTATGCTAAATAATAAGTTAACTCGAAGAAGGTTTGTGTGGAGAACTTGAAGAGCGATTGTCGACAGCAGACATCGTTCATCATTCATGGTCACCTTTGAGAAAGCTACGAATGTGCGCAGAGACTCAGTGCGTATAGAGCACTTGGCATATTGTCTCGGCAGTGCTGTAAAGCCCTATTTAGTATTCAGGTGGTGAACTCGTGACCCTGGATGCAGTTAAGTGCATTCATGCTGGATAAGAGACTGACTATGCAGCAATTTCTCTCTCACGCGACTCTATACAACGCCGTCAAAGTGACATCTTAAAACGGTACCATTAAAAAAGTAAAAAAACTCAAAGCGAAATTATTGTAGGCCTAAGTATATTTATTGAAGCCTTAGCCCACTGCCCCACTCTTATCAGCACTGAAAATGTACAACAATTTCGTTTAGATGACAGCTTAAAATGCTACTGTGGTAATAAAAAAATTGAACCCTTCCCCTCTCGGTGTTACGCGCCTCGATGATCGTCCGCCAGACGTTCCTTTGTCCCTCCCCGAAAACTCGATTTCCCCCCACCCCCGGAGGAGGGAGACTAGGATTATAAACTGGCGGCCGTGGTACAAATGTACGCATTTGATGCGGCCGAAAATGACGAAAAGGTTGCGCACCCCTGCTATAGACTAATGCTTGTCAAGAAAGACAATAAAAAAGTAACACCATCATAAAAGTGCATCCAAATTTAAATTAAAATAATTAAAAATCTAAACTAAAAATTAAACAGGGTAACCTTGTCAACATCTTTTCATCGACAAGCCATTGACTTGGCTTGAGATAAAGAAATAAGCCCCTTATCTACATTTTCTGTTGTTTACCAAAAAGTTAAATTTACCTGAGGCATCGAAGACAAAGTCATTCATCTTCGATCGAATAACACCTGTCTGGTCTTCGTACCACAGTTGATTATCAGCTAAGTCGCCTTTGTTGCCATAGATGATGACCTTGGTACCTGGCTTAGGATCAGCGCCTTGGATATCCAGCACCTGTCTTGGGTCATCGTGTGACTTTATATAAAAGAAAAGCGCTGGTCTAAAATCACAACACAAACAATAATTCACGTGTGAACTAAACAACACAGCAATTTCAAACATTTTAATAAAACTCAGTTTAAATTATTACTGATGAAAAAGCAAGTAATCAAGAGCTATTAGCAAAAACTACTGAACTGGACAATAATACGTACTGCTCAAGTGCAAAGACAGGATCACTAGCATAGAGTAGATAGTCCAGAGAATTTATACGCATATGACATGTCTAGGTCTTCCTCTTCCTTTACGTCCCTCCATTCTTCCCTCTATTTTTCTCCTCTGGAGGAGGAAAGAGCAATAATCACCACAATAAGGAAAAGAGTAAGAAACTGGACTGGCCACATACTGAGAGGAGACACCCTTATGACGGAAATAACAGAGGGAAGAATGGAGGGACGTTAAGGAAGAGGAAGACAGAAGCGTTTGGACTGGATGATGTGGGAGGGATATCAACAGCTAAACGAGGAGGCTAAACCTGCCAACTGGCAGAGCACAACATGATGATGATTCACTGAGAACAAGAGGAGCCGTGTACACAACCTCATAGCTTGCATTTGAAATAGCGCCACTTCAAGTTCATACTCAGAAGCGCTCTCGACTACAGAGCGGACACTGCATCGGAGTTTCACGCCGAAGTGCCAGAGCAATTGCAAGTGAAGGACTTGCTCAGGATCACTACACGGCGCCTTGAGGTGGATTCGAACCTGGGGCCCTTCGACTTCAAGGAACCGAACCCAACACTACACCACAACACCCCGCAAACTGTAATATAACGACTCAAATGAACAGAACAACTGAGTGAATGCGCATCAGATGCAAACCGGGTAACAAAAGGGTCACAAACATGAAATTGGTATTTACTGTAGCAAATGACAATAAGCATATATAAAGAGCTTTCAAACAACTGGTACAGCACATTCACAAATACCTTTCTGCCATGAAATTGCATGCAGTTCAGATCGGCTTCTTTCTAGGGGGTAAAGTGTGTTACAGAGAGATCAAGGATCAGAACTGATAGATTTGTCTTATTGCCATGTACAGAGCTCATAAAGTGAGGAAACGTCACTCAAATGCTTGAGTAAAGTAAGGCAATGCATAAAAAACCCGCATAGCATTGATACAACCTAACTGCGTGACCTACAGTTAACTACCAGACAAAATTTCCAGTAAAGCAGTTCAAAAATAAAATCATCGTCCATAAAATGTTAAATCTGTGCAAACAAGCAAAAAAAGTAGTTTCTTTCCAAGCGTATTTTTTAAATAATTGCATTTTCAGTTCTGAAAGTCAAATGTATGACAATGCGGACTTACTGATACTCAACTATCCACTTCTGTTGAATGGCATCATGGAAAACTGATGCTTTAACAGGTCCCTGTTTGATAGGTCCACTGCTCTCCTCTGCAAGACCAATAACGAGGTCTTTCTGGGTGTAGCTTCTGACCACTTCACCATCAATCACCCAGTTCTGGTTGACAATGCCAGGTGCAAATGGGTTCACAACAAGTGCGTCACCTGAAAATAAGAAGGGCCAAACAACTTCAATGACAAGTGCTTTCTTTGCAAAACAACTGACTCTTTACTAGTCACAATCTAGTAGGCAGGAATTTCCTCATCACTATTTTATAGCCAAATAATTTCTCGACAGCCTTGTGGCAGGGCAACAAACAGGGAGCACTTCTGAATAGTTCACCCTACTAGAGACGCTTTTTAAATGCCTAAATACAATACAATAATACGCTCTTCAACCACACCAACTTTCGTAGCAGATGACTTTCTCAAGATGATGACTGACAAAATAGCTGGTCTTCGTGCTGGAATGACTGGTGCTCCTCAACCCGACTTCTCTCAAACGGACTGCAAATTCGACGGTTTTCGACCTATCCTTGAAGCTGATCTCCGACGGGTTATTGGCTCCTCGAACATGAAGTCGTGTGAGCTTGATCCGCTCCCACCGTTCATCATTGTTAATGTGCATGATGACATTATTTCATTTCTTGTCTATATGTTTAATAGGTCACTCAGTGATGGATTTCTTCCTACATCTCAGAAACGTGCAATAGTATTTCCAAGGCTAAAGAAGCCTAACCTTGACCTTAATGTTTGCCAAAACTACAGGCCCATCTCTAACCTCTCTTACCTATCTAAAACTCTTGAGAGACTTGTTGCAGCTCAATTCGTCCCTTACTTGGAGCAATCTGGGCTTTTGCCTCCCACCCAATCTGGCTTTAGAAGCCACCACTCGACAGAAACTCTTCTCCTGTCACTTCTCTCGGATATTTACACGGCAATTGATAGATCTCAGCTCTCTCTTCTTGCACTCTTTGATGCCTCTGCGGCATTTGACATGGTAGATCATGAGCTCCTTCTGCAGCGTCTACACCTCTCATTTGGCTTATGTGGCACACCCTTTAATTGGTTTAAATCATACCTTACAGATCGTTCTCAGATGGTTGTCCTGGGTAACACTAGAACACCCTGGGTTAGAGTTGACTTAGGTGTCCCTCAAGGGTCGGTCTTAGGTCCCCTTTTATATATTCTTTTCACCGCAGACATCCCCTCTGTCCTCTATAAACACCAGGCCAGAGGTCATCTTTACGCTGATGATGTACAAGCTCTTGTACATGGCTCACCTTATGAGCAGATCTCTTTGGTTGAAAGGATGAGCTCTCTGTTGCAAGATCTCCACTTCTGGATGTCGTCAAACAAACTTAGCCTTAATCCTTCCAAGACCCAATTAATTTGGTTTGGAACCAAACAACAATTACATAAGCTTGATCTTCAATTACTGGCCACATTATTCCCTCATTTTACCTTTTCCTCTAGTGTTCGTGATCTGGGTGTCACACTTGATAGTGCTCTGACATTTACTGAACACCTGTCACTCTTGACCCGTTCCTGTTACTACCACTTGAGACGCCTCAGGGCAATTAGAAGATCTGTGTCCTCCAAGGTGTTTACAACTATGGTACATGCCTTTATCTCCTCACGAATTGACTACTGTAACTCCCTACTAATTGGGCTTCCTAAAGTTCGCTTGTCATCTGTACAATCTGTCTTAAATTCTGCTGCTAGACTTATTGCACGACTTCCTCGATACTCGCACATCTCTACATTCATGACTCATGACCTTCACTGGCTTCCGATCTTTGCCCGAATCAGATACAAAGTCTTGCTTCTAGTTACTAAGTCCCTGCAGGGCTTAGCGCCTAAATACCTGTGTGACTTAATGTGTAAGCCTCTTTCTGCAAGATCTTCACGCCCTCTTCGTTCTGCTGACCGCTTTGATCTATTTGTACCCAGATCACGAACATCATTAACCCAACACCGAGCTTTTGCTATTGTTGGTCCTTTAATTTGGAATCACCTTCCTTCTGAAATTCGTGGCAGGATTCTTGTAGGAAATTCACCTGCATCTTTTCGCTGCTTGAAGACTTTTCTTTTTTCATGGGCCTGTCACGCTGAGAGTGCTTCTGAATAGCTCTGCTGTGAGAAGCGCTTTACAAATGCTTTATTAGATTAGATTAGATTAGACAATACAATGCAAAAGGTTCTATGAGGGCATCAGCCCCAGCTGCCATGTAACCAGTGAATGAATGGGTTATAATAGATTTTATGCACTCCTGCTGATGTTATCTTGACGTGTGGCTATACCAGCTTATTTGACACAGTTGGTCATCCAGAGCTCACTTTAGCTCTGAACTGTAGCACAATGATGGTATCTTATGCTGTGGAAAAATGACAAAAATATTTGTGACGCATCAAAATTTGAAATCACTATCGAAGATTGAATCTGTTATCATTCAAATATTTTATACTTAAACTCTATGATTATATTTTAATATTTTATGCGTTTCCTTTGTATTAAATTTGAATTCACGGTGATACATAACAATAATCAGTCACTGGAATCCAAGTATATCCACTAACTAATTAAGACTATAAGCATGCAGAATCGACCTGCGAACCAATGGTTCACAAATTGCTATTACAAGTGCAGATAGAAATACAATCTGCAATGCAAACAGTGATTTTCAACATTAACATCGAGTATATTTGGTATTAAAACACTTCAGAATTGCACTGTACAATAACTTAAGACTTGTGACTATAACTTCATGAGATCTCATTTACAAAAACATTCTTTTGCCATATGAAGTAACATGAGATACACGAGACTAAAATAATGACCCAAACAAAAGTTCCCATAATATTTAACTATTTAGTTCAGCTATTTTGCTGATATATAAGTTAAAGAATAGCCTACACATTATTATTTATTTTAATGATGATTATGCAGTAAAATAAATCAAATACAAAAATATGGTTTATAAGACATGAATAACTGTTCACTAACGACTACTCATGAAATTGTCTTTTGAGAACCCATATATTATGAGACAAACACATACATGTATGCACTGCATTAAATGTTATATCCGTCCAGCAATTTCCACAAGGTACATATGAAATTATGGGTATGGGTTACAAACAAAAGAATGCACCCATTCACCACACTTCTTGTATTACCTGATGAGACCTAAATAAAGATCCTGGTAAGCTAATTGAACACATCAGTCACTGGCACATATCTAGGTAAATATGTATGCACATCACGTGAATGAAAAAAGTAAAGTAGGTGACCAGAGTAGCATGAGCTCAGCCATATCCTGTTAAGAAGTTGAATGAGATTAAAGGAAACTACACTGTAGCATAAAGGTTGAAGGAGGTTTGTGGGGGCAGGGGTTTAGTTATTATTATCATTGCTATTATTATTATTATAATTATTGCATACTTACTACTGAGGTCAAGACAGAAGTTGTTAAGTTTGCTTCGTATGGTTTGAGTCAACTGATCAGTGAACCACAGTTGGTGTTCTTTAGCATCTTCCTCTCCTTCAACTTCTCCAGCTACTACATTTACGCCAGGCCGGTCTAATCCATCTTTAATCTCCAAAACGAGGTGCACATTCAATTTTTGGCGAAGAAGGAAATACTTCCCCGAACGTTGCTTCGACATTTTCTTCGTAGAAATCTGCGCGAAAAAATTGAAATCAGAAAAAATTGATAAAGTCTACCATCGCAAACATGTCTAATGCAAAGAACAACAACTGATGATGCAGAAAACAACAGGACAACTTATCGACCTCTTATCCAAAGGCTGACCTGGCAAAGTTCAAGCATGTTAAAAAAAAATTCAGATGACTAGTGGGTTGGTAAAATAGCTGTGTTTAAGCCTGACACAAATGATGGCAACAAATGCTAACAAGCGCCACAATAGCACTATTCTTTGAGACATGCACATGAATCACTAATCAACCCCCACCAGTTGAAAAGAAGTCATTAGCAAAATTTTAGTAATTACTATAGTGCCGATCACAGCCATGCTGAAACATAAAGAGAATTTTGCAATCTCAAACTTAATTATTTTGAAAATAAATTTCGTCAGAATTTTACCATGGAACAGTATATCTAAGAATCATATTTAAGTGAGTTTCAATACAGTCAATGGCATTACGATCTGATGAACTATTGGAGCTCTGCAAATTCATTCACAATATGTCTTTAGAATCAACTAAGTTTACAAAATATTATCATGTTTGTTTCACGAAATCTTTTGAACAGTCTGACATGTAGCCTATAGAACATGTCTGAGCTGTATAGCCTAGAAAATACATCTGCACACATGTATTGATTATTACACTATGTAACACGATTTTTGTTCCTGAGCAATTAGTGCAATTTCCTGGTTCTTTGTGCCTCAAAAGTATAGGAAATGTTTGTTATTCTGTTTAAACTTTGCTTTTGTGGACTGGAGAATGATATTTATACGAAAAAACCCATTTAAACAACAAACGAGCGAATTTGTTTGTTTTTATTCACGTAAATGTAGAAAACTATATAGGTCACAAGAAACCACAAAATGACTCTAAAGCAGCATGTTTCAATACTAGAATGATAACAAAATTGACCACTCGAAATTTATAAATGAGTACTTTTTCGAGATTTACAGTTATACTGTAAATCACTTTCACGAATCAGCCCCCAGATGTAGTCTCCCATCATATTCTCATTGTACTGTCCTTGGTAGCGACGTTCAAAGTCTAGTACCGGTATATTTTGGTGGAAGCGCTCGTCTTGCTCCACCGAGTATGCTCCCATGTTCTCCTTGAAGTTGTCAAGGTGAGCATCAAGGATATGAACTTTCAGGGACATCCTGCATCCCATTTTACTCTAGTTCTTCACTAGAGTCTCAACCAGCTCTACATAGTTTTCGGCCTTGTTATTACCAAGGAAGCTTCTAACCAATGCCACAAAGCTATTCCAAGCCGCTTTCTCAGTCCTAGAAAGCATCTTGGAGAAATCCTTACACTCCATGATTCTCTTTATCTCTTGTCCGACGAATACACCAGCTTTGACTTTTGCCTCAGACAGATTAGGGAGAAACCTTGAAGGTATTTGAAAGCTACCGATTCCTTATCCAGAGCCGTGACAAATTGTTTCATTGGGCCAATTTAATATGCAGTGGTGGCATCGGCACTTTCGAGGATCCATCAGTGGCTCATACTTGACATTTTGGCTACCCACATTGAACTCGGTCCGCTGGGGCCAGTCCCGCTTGTGGTAGTGCGTCTTTTGTCTCTGCTGTCCCAAAGGCAAAGGTAGCAAGGAAACTTTGTCCGAACCCTTGCAGACCCATCAGGAATTATACCATTTTGAAGTCTCCTATGACATCCCAACCGTATTCATAGAACTTCAAGGCGGTTAAAAAGGTTCTCGCGCTGTTGTAATCCTTTTTGAAGTGTACCAAGTGAGCCAGAGGAAGAGACGGACGCTTGTTCCCATTATGGAGTAGCACGGCTTTGAGGCTCCGAGATGAACTGTCAATGAAGAGACGCCACTCGTTCGGGTTGCAATCAATTCCAATTTCCTGAAAAGACCGGTCACGTTGTGACAAAGGTAGAGTACATGCATCTTGACAGGTAAAAAAGCTTGAAAATGCTTGATGGCGCTTCCTCTGATCTGCGATTTGAACACTGTCATCCAACAGGTTCCACTGTTTGAGTGTAGACGTCAAAAGTTCTGCATTAGACTTGGTGAGACGAAGACCTCTCATCAAGTCGTTGAGGTCTTTTTGGTTTGGATAGTACGGATTTTTGTCATGAGCTAGAAAATTATAGTCTGGATCTAAAACGTCTTCATCGCTCTCTGACTCTGATATACTTTGTTCTTCTGAAGGCGACTGATTTCTATCCAGAACAGTGGGCACCGGAAGCTCAGGACTGTGTGGCACTGGGAGCCATGGATGAAGGAAGGTCGGGGGATGTATGATAGGAGCTGCATTCTTTCCAGTCCGACGTTTGGAAGGATCCACCATGCAGAAGTAGCAATTGCTTGAGTGGTCAGTGGGTTCTCGCCAGGTTCTTGGTATTGCAAACTTCATGGCTCTCTTTTCTCCTCTGTACCATCCTCCGCAAGAAAGTACAAACATAGCAGAATGCGTCAGCCGGATACTTGCAGTCTCTTGATGCCATATGAGTTGTGTCTACAGGCTATGCACCTAGTCAGACGTACAACTAAACTGAAGTGCATGGTGGGCTCAAGGCATCTTTATTTATGGATGGATTCGATTTGACCAGGGTCTATACAACAGAGGCCGTTACCCTGGACAGAAATTTACTCGGCATATTACAGCACTTAGGAGCATGGTACTGAACCATTTAAAATAAAATTTATTTATTTATACTACTAACTTTAGCTATTTATAGGTGTGGAAGATTCTCGCACATTCTAGAATATTCCTGGAAGTTCACAAAAGCTGTATAGTTACACCGAGTTACCACATGAATTTCAATGTACCAAAGAAGCAGTTACATTTCAGAATAATCAATCTCCTGGCCTGAAAAGCAAAGTCTCTGGGGTATAATGGCCATTTTCTATACTTTTGAGGCAGAAGCAATCAGGAAATAACATTTAATACCCAGGAACAAACAAAAAGTAAAATTTTGTTACGTAGTGTTATTAGCAGTATCAAAACATGATTCTATAAAGCTTGCAAAATACACAGTATCATAAGATTGTAATGTTCAGTAGCTGCATCTGCAGTCATATATCCTCCATTTGAAGCCAAAGTCACATGACAGACAAAAGATAAATAAATACGACGTTTTTACCACTTATATCAAGTGACTCATGTTATGGTCTGTAATAGCATGCGAAAGAAAACAGTGAGCCACATAATATCGGGAGCACAATTCATGCAAATCAAACTGAAGGCAAACTAAATTTTAAGCCTAATGAAACTCTGTAGTGAAGTACCACTTTAACCTGTAATTCTGCAATAAGATAGGTGCCAAATTAAAGAGCCCCAAGGTGCAATTTAATCGAATACCACAAGGTGATACAGAAGTATGCATTCTGCTCAGAAGTTCATTAGTTTATTCATTCATCAAACTCATTCACCATGCTCAATGCAGAGGTGATATAGTGAGGTCATTTCTTACTTTAATTTCCTGTGGTCTAAATAAACCAAGCTAGCACAAGAACGAAAACAGAATCACACATTGATAAAATCATTAGGTTCTCTTGCTTAACTGAGGATCGCTTGAACATGTAAACTTAGTACATCATTCAATCAAATGCTGATATAAGAAGGCCACTAATCCTAGGACTGTCACACACAGGTGACACTTAGTAAAACCACACAGCTGAATCACTGTCATGTGATGTAGACCCTTGCTGATATATATGATAGCTATGTCAACATGGGTTCATTGACAGCCAAATAGCCTAACAAAAAGAAATAGGTGACTCCTCTACATCTTACTTTGACTCACCAGAGAGTCTAATTAACTGTATGGGATGCATGTTTATTTAAATACCAGTTATTTTTAATGAGACAATTTGTGTAATTGCGTCATCTTCTGGGTCAAGCGCCACCACAATGTCACATGAGATAGCAACTTTCAAAGGCACAGTAACACTACAGTAATTCACGAGACTACCATCAAAGGTTTTTCAAAACAGAACTCCAACACTGACAAAAAAAATATCCAAAACTAGAAAGAGAAGAAAACACTTAAAAACTGTTTTGATCCATTAAAGACCTGAAGATACATCAAAATCACATTCCTTTTAATAAATATGAGCAGTAACCAAAGAAAAACTTCTGTCTAAGATACATTTTCTTATTTTCAAATCTGTTGGGCAGAACAAACTATACGCTTGCTGAATACCTGATACAACTCTAAGTTCAATGCAGACAAAAGAAACATGAGAAACCACAAGAGACGCCCACAGTTCATCTAACAATGGCAGGAGTCTCAGTCTCATTCATGTGCAGAAGAAAGTGAAGCATGCATGCACAATGCAGGTCTGCTTACTAGAGCTCAGTGTCTTGCAAGACTTCAATGTTGCAGGGTGCTCATAAATTCAAGGGAAATGACATGCAGTCAGATTTCAGGGTCACTCCTCCCACCAACCTCAGCATATGAACCAAGTGTGGGCGCCCCTGTTCGGCCGAAAGAATAATGAAGGCAGAGGTGCATCCAGAGGAAGAGATGGGACGCGATCCAGTAAGAGCTCAAACTTGTCAAGCTGAAACAGGATTTTAATATCTTCATTTAATGCTTCAATCTGACACACCGCAGAATGATTACAAGTACATGCTATACGAAATACAGCCCACTATAGCACGACACGCAGGTCGGCTTTACAGCAGTGGGTTTGGTAACTCAGCACTAATGGCCTAAGTACTGGATCACTCCTGGTCGGCCAAGCCAGAAGTGGGAGGGGCTATCTTTATTTTTAGCAGAACCCGAGTCAAGCAACACAACCGCAAAGCGCCAATGGCAGCTAACAGAAATTTTAATAAATTAATGCCCTGAGCGAGGCTTGAACCCGGGTCGTGCGGATGGTGCCGGAGACAGAGCTACAAGTGGCTGACACCCCCATGGAGAATAATTCCAGTTGGAAGGAAAAGTACAAGACAAAACAGCATACTTTCCATTCAATCTTAAACATTTAATCAGACAAAGATTATTATTATTAGGCCTGTAGACTCTGTGAGAGCCTATAAGCTATGAATGGGACCAAATTAATTAATTTAGCAACCTCAGCAACCTAGAAAAATGGCCAAATAATTTAGCACCCTCGGAAAATGGCCAAATAATTTAGCAACCTAAACTAAGGTTTAACCTTACTTTCTATATTTCTTTATATACCCATGTGCGGTGTGTCACGTGGATTTTGTCATTAAACGAATATAACATAGGCTATATATATATGTATATATACACGGTGTCCCAATTGAACTGATACCCTTTTTTGTTTTAGTGAAATACTTGTAAATTCTTAATGAAACTCTATCAAATTTTAGAGAATATAAGAGGGATGAATTATGAATGTTTCCTGAAAATTTTATCCAATTCTACAAACAGATACCGAATTTATGCACATTCAAGTTTGGGGAACGAAAATGTTTAGTTTCCAACATGTAAAAGATAGGAAATTATTGTTTGCAACTGCGCACCTTAGGTCTACTTTCAAAATTAATAAATATGACATCATATTTCCATCATTTCCATGTTAGGGGACAATAATAAAAATGGTGGCATACCTGGGAACGGCGGTCCCAAATTATAAAATTCCATAAATCGATAGTGCGGAGTATTAGATGAGCAAAAGTGTGGGTTTTTCATCCAGATTCCATTTCTTAAGCATTTCTTCATCAATCCAGATTCTATTTCAGATCTAGAAATACCTTCATCCAGCTTCTATTTCTCATGCGTTATTTTCGTCAATCCAGCTTCTATTTAACCTGCAGAAGAACCTTCATCTAGATTCCAATTCTCTTGCGTTTTTTCATCAATCCAGCCTCCATTTCACATGTAAAAGGTCTTCATCCAGCTCCTATTTCACTTGCGTTTTTTCATCAATCCAGCCTCCAGTTCACCTGTAAAAGGTCTTCATCCAGCATCTATTTCTCAAGCGTGGTTTTTATGCGCCCATCCTATACACCGCGCTATTACCACACGTCAGGTTGATTTATTTCCCAACGGAATGCCGTCAAAACAACGTAAACAATGACGTAAAAAGCTCGAGAAGCCCGTAAGTAGGTGAATAAGTAAAGAATGAAGAAAATAAGTGAATAAATGCAGCCTTAACTGTAGTTAGCTCTTCCTTTGACGAAAATACATGTTTCAGAATTTGGGACCGCCGTTCCCAGGTGTGCCAAAATGGTTTTCATCAAAGATGATTTGAGTTTAATATAAAATATTGTAACAAATTAACGGCGCGTAGCACTGCGTACTGTCGTGACGTTTTACACGGCGAGCACTTGCTGCCTGCTATTAAAGAATTGTCGGGCAGTGAATTTTTCATATTCCAGCAGGAGAGTGCTCCTGCTCATAGAGCCAAAGAAACTGTTGGCCTGCTTGCAAGAGAAACTCCAGAGTTCATTTCACCAACTCCTTGGCCCCCTCAATAGCCCTGATCTTAATCCACTGGACTACAAGATATGGAGCGTCCTTCAAAAACGCGTTCATCAAACTCGCAAACGTGACGTTGACCACCTCAAACAGAGAATTGTGGAAGTATGGAATCGTTTTGATCAAATGATCAAATGCAATCAATGAACGGCGAAAGCGCCTTAGAGCAACATTCGAGCTAATGTAGGGCACTTTTGAACATCAGCGTTGAAGAACAGCAATTTTGCAAACAATAATTTCCTATCTTTATCCATGTTGGAAACTAACAATTTTCTTTGCCCAAATTTGAACGTGCATAACTTCGGACTCTGTACGTAGAAATGGATAAAATTTTCAGTAAACATTGATAATTTATCCCTCTTACCTTCTCGGAAAATTTATAGAATTTCAGTAAGAATTGACAAGTATATCGCCAAAACAAAAAGGGTATCAGTTCAATTGGGACACCGTGTATATAGGCTATATTTTATATATATTAAATCAATAACAATCACAGTCACTCTAACCACATGTGTGTCAAGTTAGCAGTCACATTCAGATTCACTTTCAGCAACCATATTCGATTCGGTTGTGACCTCCCCAATAAGGCACACAATACAGCTACCAGCGACATGGTAATTTCCCTTCGTAAATTCACAAACTCAGACCCTATCAATACCTTAACGCTTAACAGGGCATATTATCAACCATCACCACTACCTAGTCCAATAGTCGCTATGGCGTTTAAATCATTATTGTGCCTATTGTAGCCTGCCAAACTTCGCATATTATCGACCGTCTATTTCAATGCATCAAATATGTCAAGTTTGCCACTGAAAATAACATACTTAGACCCTTTCCATGCCTTAACGCTTAACAGGGCATATTAACAACCATCACCACTACCTAGTCCAATAGTCGCTATGGCGTTTAAATCATTATTGTGCCTATTGTAGCCTGCCAAACTTCGCATATTATCGACCGTCTATTTCAATGCATCAAATATGTCAAGTTTACCACTGAAAATAATATACTTAGACCCTTTCCATGCCTTAACGCTTAACAGGGCATATTAACAACCATCACCACTACCTAGTCCAATAGTCGCTATGGCGTTTAAATCATTATTGTGCCTATTGTAGCCTGCCAAACTTCGCATATTATCGACCGTCTATTTCAATGCATCAAATATGTCAAGTTTGCCACTGAAAATAACATACTTAGACCCTTTCCATGCCTTAACGCTTAACAGGGCATATTAACAACCATCACCACTACCTAGTCCAATAGTCGCTATGGCGTTTAAATCATTATTGTGCCTATTGTAGCCTGCCAAACTTCGCATATTATCGACCGTCTATTTCAATGCATCAAATATGTCAAGTTTACCACTGAAAATAATATACTTAGACCCTTTCCATGCCTTAACGCTTAACAGGGCATATTAACAACCATCACCACTACCTAGTCCAATAGTCGCTATGGCGTTTAAATCATTATTGTGCCTATTGTAGCCTGCCAAACTTCGCATATTATCGACCGTCTATTTCAATGCATCAAATATGTCAAGTTTGTCACTGAAAATAACATACTTAGACCCTTTCCATGCCTTAACGCTTAACAGGGCATATTAACAACCATCACCACTACCTAGTCCAATAGTCGCTATGGCGTTTAAATCATTATTGTGCCTATTGTAGCCTGCCAAACTTCGCATATTATCGACCGTCTATTTCAATGCATCAAATATGTCAAGTTTGCCACTGAAAATAACATACTTAGACCCTTTCCATACCTTAACGCTTAACAGGGCATATTAACAACCATCTCCGCTACCTAGTCCAATAGTCGGTAGGGCGTTTAAATCATTATTGTGCCTATTGTAGCCTGCCAAACTTCGCATATTATCGACCGTCTATTTCAATGCATCAAATATGTCAAGTTTGCCACTGAAAATAACATACTTAGACTCTTTCCATACCTTAACGCTTAACGGGGCATATTAACAACCATCACCACTACCTAGTCCAATAGTCGCTATGGCGTTTAAATCATTATTGTGCCTATTGTAGCCTGCCAAACTTCGCATATTATCGACCGTCTATTTCAATGCATCAAATATGTCAAGTTTGTCACTGAAAATAACATACTTAGACCCTTTCCATGCCTTAACGCTTAACAGGGCATATTAACAACCATCACCACTACCTAGTCCAATAGTCGCTATGGCGTTTAAATCATTATTGTGCCTATTGTAGCCTGCCAAACTTCGCATATTATCGACCGTCTATTTCAATGCATCAAATATGTCAAGTTTGCCACTGAAAATAACATACTTAGACCCTTTCCATGCCTTAACGCTTAACAGGGCATATTAACAGCCATCACCACTACCTAGTCCAATAGTCGCTATGGCGTTTAAATCATTATTGTGCCTATTGTAGCCTGCCAAACTTCGCATATTATCGACCGTCTATTTCAATGCATCAAATATGTCAAGTTTGTCACTGAAAATAACATACTTAGACCCTTTCCATGCCTTAACGCTTAACAGGGCATATTAACAACCATCACCACTACCTAGTCCAATAGTCGCTATGGCGTTTAAATCATTATTGTGCCTATTGTAGCCTGCCAAACTTCGCATATTATCGACCGTCTATTTCAATGCATCAAATATGTCAAGTTTGTCACTGAAAATAATATACTTAGACCCTTTCCATACCTTAACGCTTAACGGGGCATATTAACAACCATCACCACTACCTAGTCCAATGGTCGCTAGGGCGTTTAAATCATTATTGTGCCTATTGTAGCCTGCCAAACTTCGCATATTATCGACCGTCTATTTCAATGCATCAAATATGTCAAGTTTGTCACTGAAAATAATATACTTAGACCCTTTCCATACCTTAACGCTTAACGGGGCATATTAACAACCATCACCACTACCTAGTCCAATGGTCGCTAGGGCGTTTAAATCATTATTGTGCCTATTGTAGCCTGCCAAACTTCGCATATTATCGACCGTCTATTTCAATGCATCAAATATGTCAAGTTTGCCACTGAAAATAATATACTTAGACCCTTTCCATACCTTAACGCTTAACGGGGCATATTAACAACCATCACCACTACCTAGTCCAATAGTCGCTAGGGCGTTTAAATCATTATTGTGCCTATTGTAGCCTGCCAAACTTCGCATATTATCGACCGTCTATTTCAATGCATCAAATATGTCAAGTTTGCCACAGAAAATAATATACTTAGACCCTTTCCATGCCTTAACGCTTAACAGGGCATATTAACTACCATCACCACTACCTAGTCCAATAGTCGCTATGGCGTTTAAATCATTATTGTGCCTATTGTAGCCTGCCAAACTTCGCATATTATCGACCGTCTATTTCAATGCATCAAATATGTCAAGTTTGCCACTGAAAATAATATACTTAGACCCTTTCCATGCCTTAACGCTTAACAGGGCATATTAACAACCATCACCACTACCTAGTCCAATAGTCGCTATGGCGTTTAAATCATTATTGTGCCTATTGTAGCCTGCCAAACTTCGCATATTATCGACCGTCTATTTCAATGCATCAAATATGTCAAGTTTGCCACAGAAAATAATATACTTAGACCCTTTCCATGCCTTAACGCTTAACAGGGCATATTAACAACCATCACCACTACCTAGTCCAATAGTCGGTAGGGCGTTTAAATCATTATTGTGCCTATTGTAGCCTGCCAAACTTCGCATATTATCGACCGTGTATTTCAGTCAGAGCTCTGCGCCGACTTGACAGTGTCGGCGGCGGCGCGCAGGTAATTTTTGGTCGGCGGCGGCGGCGCGCCGACAGACAAAAATCGGCGGCGGCGCCTTCTAAATGTCGACGGCGCGGAGCGACGTCGTGGAATTAGTGCTCTATGGCCGGTATGCAGTTGGGGATATAACTCTTACACGTGGCAAAAATCTGGCCTATTCGGAAATACTGGGTTAATTTGCGTATGCATGGCTTATTTAAGATAACGTTATTCCAACTCCGGTGTAGGAGTAAGCCAACTACTCCCATTGTGAACAATAGGCAGCCCGTTTTTTTTCTGAATCTGCTTACCCCAAGCTGGCGACGACCGCAAATAAATATCTTTCACGCATGCACCCCACAACACGCCACCACAAACTCCGACCTCCATCGGAACGCCACCCGTGAAATTTTTGTTTTCGGGGAAGAAATCCTCCCCAATTTTCCCCACCTCTCTTCCACCCCCCCACAACACGCAACCAATAACTCCGACCTTCACCGGGACGTCACCCGTGAACTTTTCTTTCTCGAAAAATATTTCCCTAAAATCCGCCCCCGCCATAGCCCCCTAGCTGGGGTATTCGACTTTGACCGAGAAATTAAGGAATCGACCCGCTCCTGCCACAACCCCACCATACCCACAACACCACACCACATTTCGACCTCCACCGGAAAGCCACCCGAGAAATTTGGGTTTTCGGGGAAAATGTTCTCTCCCCTCCTAACCCTCAAATCTCCCTCAAGAACACATGTCGGCGCTACGGGTCGCCGAGGTGTGTTTGGTGGAGGCTAGGTGGCCCGTGTAAAAATCCGTGTAGTTGCAACGTTTCAGGTGAATAAGTGTGAAACTAAGCATGGAAAAACCTGAAAAGTAGGGGAAAATGAGGGTTTTTGGCCCCCACCCTGGCCCCCATGGTGGCAAAAATTCGCCGACCCCCTCTTCACCCCCCCCATTTACCTGTGTCGGGTCGAGCCCGAACCCCATGCCGCAACAGTTGCAATGCGAGTCGGTTTGGCTAAAGACCGACTGCTGCATGCAGTGGCAAGTATTCCCAGGAACGAATTCCACGTTCTTCGAAGTCTTTTACTGCCAAAGAACAACCATTGCCCAGGTCTCAGGGCCCGTATGCACAATTTTGAACTTCCGTGCAAAGATGACCGAAACTTTGTTTCTTGAGTCCTTTTCAAACATATTATTAAAGCATAGTCTTAACTATCAATTCAATTTAATTCCAATAACTGATTACTCCCTTTAATATTTTTAATTTCAAGGTAATTTTTGTCTGACTCAATGTACCACGTTGCGGTTTGCCAACCTGTTTTTGCTCATTAAACGAATATACATACATACCACGATTCGCAAATCGCCGTCAGTTCACTCTCGCCAAATGTCACACAAACTTCGCAAAGTTTACGCTTAACCTGACAAGCTACTCAATTCCCCAAGATTTTCAGTTCTGCAGTGGGATAAGCCGACGTCGTGTCGCTTTCCATACACAAATTATATCACCGGCGCCTTCGGAAATTACGACTGAAAGACGCCAAATACCAATGGCCGCCTTTCTCTTCCGAATCTCTGGCCCGACTCCCCGTCTTGTCGCTTCAAATGATCGTCTGCCAATTCTGTCGATTCTCGTCTGCCTAACGCGGACGCTGATTCACTGATATTCGTTTTGTGTTGAATGATTGTTAAAGCGCATGCAAGCGCGTTATTTCTCAATATTATGGCTATTATTAGGCCACAACTCGTTTGATTAATTCTCTATTAAAATACGCCAGTAAATTGTCTTGCTAAACTTCTACTGAATATTAGTCATTAAACAGTGCATTTGTTACACGTACTTTGTTTGTTAAGGAGCATTTAATCGCTACATTATGACCTGGCCGAATGCCATTTCTTATACCAAACAAAGAGTTTTACCGCAAATAAAAAGTGAATAACTTAAGATAGTGAATAAAGTAAGACAAACATTTGTTATTACAAACAATCAATTTTTGTTTTTTTTTCTTATTTAAGTGGATAAAATAGCCTAACCTTTTGAAAACGTTTTTCCTAAGCCAAATGAGTTAAAACGAAACACCCCTTGCATACGGCACTGATCCTAGTCAAAATCGGGGATAGGATAAATGCTCGGCCAGTGGCGAATAGCCATCATCTGAGAAATGTGTGCAAAGCACACGGGCCCACGACCTCCAGGGGCCCAAACAGATTGTTGAATTAATTATTTATTTATATATATATATATATATATATATATATATATATATATATGCTAATCAGTTACTGACAATATTTTGTGGCAGAAACATGTAGATTTTGTGAACAAACTTGCATTAGGTTATTTCGACGTCGACATTTAGAAGGCGCCGCCGCCGATTTTTGTCTGTCGGCGCGCCGCCGCCGCCGACCAAAAATTACCGACGCGCTGCCGCCGACACTGTCAAGTCGGCGCAGAGCTCTGACTGAAATACACGGTCGATAATATGCGACGTTTGGCAGGCTACAATAGGCACAATAATGATTTAAACGCCATAGCGACTATTGGACTAGGTAGTGGTGATGGTTGTTAATATGCCCCGTTAAGCGTTAAGGTATGGAAAGGGTCTAAGTATATTATTTTCAGTGGCAAACTTGACATATTTCATGCATTGAAATAGACGGTCGATAATATGCGAAGTTTGGCAGGCTACAATAGGCACAATAATGATTTAAACGCCATAGCGACTATTGGACTAGGTAGTGGTGATGGTTGTTAATATGCCCTGTTAAGCGTTAAGGTATGGAAAGGGTCTAAGTATATTATTTTCAGTGGCAAACTTGACATATTTGATGCATTGAAATAGACGGTCGATAATATGCGAAGTTTGGCAGGCTACAATAGGCACAATAATGATTTAAACGCCCTACCGACTATTGGACTAGGTAGTGGTGATGGTTGTTAATATGCCCTGTTAAGCGTTAAGGCATGGAAAGGGTCTAAGTATATTATTTTCTGTGGCAAACTTGACATATTTGATGCATTGAAATAGACGGCCGATAATATGCGAAGTTTGGCAGGCTACAATAGGCACAATAATGATTTAAACGCCATAGCGACTATTGGACTAGGTAGTGGTGATGGTTGTTAATATGCCCTGTTAAGCGTTAAGGCATGGAAAGGGTCTAAGTATGTTATTTTCAGTGACAAACTTGACATATTTGATGCATTGAAATAGACGGTCGATAATATGCGAAGTTTGGCAGGCTACAATAGGCACAATAATGATTTAAACGCCCTACCGACTATTGGACTAGGTAGTGGTGATGGTTGTTAATATGCGCTGTTAAGCGTTAAGGTATGGAAAGGGTCTAAGTATATTATTTTCAGTGACAAACTTGACATATTTGATGCATTGAAATAGACGGTCGATAATATGCGAAGTTTGGCAGGCTACAATAGGCACAATAATGATTTAAACGCCCTACCGACTATTGGACTAGGTAGTGGTGATGGTTGTTAATATGCCCTGTTAAGCGTTAAGGCATGGAAAGGGTCTAAGTATACTATATTCTGTGGCAAACTTGACTTATTTGATGCATTGAAATAGACGGTCGATAATATGCGAAGTTTGGCAGGCTACAATAGGCACAATAATGATTTAAACGCCATAGCGACTATTGGACTAGGTAGTGGTGATGGTTGTTAATATGCCCCGTTAAGCGTTAAGGCATGGAAAGGGTCTAAGTATATTATTTTCTGTGGTAAACTTGACATATTTGATGCATTGAAATAGACGGTCGATAATATGCGAAGTTTGGCAGGCTACAATAGGCACAATAATGATTTAAACGCCATAGCGACTATTGGACTAGGTAGTGGTGATGGTTGTTAATATGCCCTGTTAAGCGTTAAGGCATGGAAAGGGTCTAAGTATATTATTTTCTGTGGCAAACTTGACATATTTGATGCATTGAAATAGACGGTCGATAATATGCGAAGTTTGGCAGGCTACAATAGGCACAATAATGATTTAAACGCCATAGCGACTATTGGACTAGGTAGTGGTGATGGTTGTTAATATGCCCTGTTAAGCGTTAAGGCATGGAAAGGGTCTAAGTATGTTATTTTCAGTGACAAACTTGACATATTTGATGCATTGAAATAGACGGTCGATAATATGCGAAGTTTGGCAGGCTACAATAGGCACAATAATGATTTAAACGCCATAGCGACTATTGGACTAGGTAGTGGTGATGGTTGTTAATATGCCCTGTTAAGCGTTAAGGCATGGAAAGGGTCTAAGTATATTATTTTCAGTGGTAAACTTGACATATTTGATGCATTGAAATAGACGGTCGATAATATGCGAAGTTTGGCAGGCTACAATAGGCACAATAATGATTTAAACGCCATAGCGACTATTGGACTAGGTAGTGGTGATGGTTGTTAATATGCCCTGTTAAGCGTTAAGGCATGGAAAGGGTCTAAGTATATTATTTTCTGTGGTAAACTTGACATATTTGATGCATTGAAATAGACGGTCGATAATATGCGAAGTTTGGCAGGCTACAATAGGCACAATAATGATTTAAACGCCATAGCGACTATTGGACTAGGTAGTGGTGATGGTTGTTAATATGCCCTGTTAAGCGTTAAGGCATGGAAAGGGTCTAAGTATATTATTTTCTGTGGTAAACTTGACATATTTGATGCATTGAAATAGACGGTCGATAATATGCGAAGTTTGGCAGGCTACAATAGGCACAATAATGATATAAACGCCATAGCGACTATTGGACTAGGTAGTGGTGATGGTTGTTAATATGCCCTGTTAAGCGTTAAGGCATGGAAAGGGTCTAAGTATGTTATTTTCAGTGACAAACTTGACATATTTGATGCATTGAAATAGACGGTCGATAATATGCGAAGTTTGGCAGGCTACAATAGGCACAATAATGATTTAAACGCCATAGCGACTATTGGACTAGGTAGTGGTGATGGTTGATAATATGCCCTGTTAAGCGTTAAGGTATTGATAGGGTCTGAGTTTGTGAATTTACGAAGGGAAATTACCATGTCGCTGGTAGCTGTATTGTGTGCCATATTGGGGAGGTCACAACCGAATCGAATATGGTTGCTGAAAGTGAATCTGAATGTGACTGCTAACTTGACACACATCTCTAACCACTTACCTCTTCTATCCCTCTAAACGTTCTAGCTTTGCCCAGAAAAGCCGAAATTCCAGTCCTGCAATATAATTCACAGCAGAAATCGCACACAATAAAATATTTACGGTCGTATGAAGCACTCGTATTAATATTATTTCTGTGTACTCGTCTTGTATGGTCGGTCTGGTTGTAAACATCCCAATGCAGCGCATCATTATATATACTCCACTCACAGATGCCACAACGAAAGACATCACGATCGCGCCACCAGAATTATAATAGCAAATGTCAGGCATTCGAGTCGGATCACAGTCAGATTCTCTTACATCATGGTTATAAAAGCAAATATGTTAAAGTTTAAGTAAAGCATAAATGCCCAAACCAAGTCGTAATTGATAATAATAATCTTCGTTTATTGACATTCAATCTGACAAACCGCAGATGTGGCGTCATTCGAAAGAATGTACGCATTGCGTTCGCGTACCGCGGTGGTTCAATTCCCAAAGTCACAGGTAAAGTGACTATTTCAGTCTTTATTATTATTATTATTATTATTATTATTATTATTACTACTACTACTATTACTATTTTTGCGTTTGCAGGCGGTCCATTAAAGTATATACTTACTTACTTATTATTATTACCTTTATAGCGAACCTTCAAGGTAACTACTCAGAAGCACTCCCAGTTCAACCTGGGACTAGGCTAATATCGAAATTAGTCCCAGGTTCAACAACGGCTAAATGAGGTAGTTTTTAGGTGAGAACGAAACATAGTGGTGTGACCTCGAACAGATCGGACTTTTTAGAAATCTCTTTTGCACCGGGACCTTAAACAGCGTGGCGTCCATCCAAGCGGACAGCGGTAGGGATCTCACCCATGGGCGCAACCACGGTCTAAAAGTTGGAAGGGACTTGTTTAAACGTACGGCCCGGTACGGGCGACGAAAATGTGAGCGCGGAATATGCAAAGCCGCGATAGCCAAAGTCAAGAAGCCCCAACAGCAGTATACGTGTTGGCGGAGGTATGGCCCTGTCGGATTTACTACCCTTGATAGCTGTGGTGCTCAGGGCTTTTCTAACGTGGTTGTACACAAAATGTGCAGTTCTACATGGATTTGTGCAGATGTAGCACTTCTGTACTGTTAAAACTAGTTTTAAAAAGGTCATTGTCCTCCGATTGGAAGTAATTTGCCATGGATGATGGGAAAGGAAAGTTGTGCAGTTAAAAAAATTCCTTTAAAACAGCCCTGGTGGTGCTCTTAAAGACAGCAGAGCATGGGCGCCCTCTAGGTTCTTCGCTATAGACTATATGCATTACCATAGACCTTTCGCGGCTTCGCCAATCTGATGACCCTCCCAGTAGGACTCCCAAGTGCTTACCGCCAGTGTTCAGTCTAGCTCCCCCCTCTGTGGAATTGAGCGTCCGGTGGATGATAGTCCAAGCGCGTAGTGCCGAGGGGAGTAGTATGGGGGAAGAGGAATGTGACCTTCCATCAGAATTATTTACATTTCCACATTGCATTGGCTGTGTTTTAACACGTTGACCGCGGTACAAAAATTATAGGCCAGGCGCAGCACATATAGGCCAAAATACGAAAAAGTTACAGATTTATTTGATGTGTTTGACATCCTTTTATTCAATTGATTGATTGATTGAGTTTAACGGCACTTCAGCACATAATTGGCTATTTCGTGCCTTAACATGATTTTGAAACTGCTTTGTTTATTTTATACTAAAAACGTTTGGAGTCAATAAATAGGATAAACTTTAAAAAAAGAGCAATCTGAGCATCACAAGTAAAATTAATAACCTTTTATTCAAAGATTTAAAAAAAACTGTTCCTTGTATGTGTTTGTCTGTCAGTCAAACTGATGGGTGAAATCAAGTTTAGTGTGAAACATTGAAATATTGTATTACACACAGTACAGCTCTGAAGGGCAAGAATTTCTGCATTTCTGTGACATTTGTTGGTTAGCCTCTCCATTTTCGAGTTAAGCTTAACATTTGCACTGCATGGAAAGAAACTGTTCTGCAAATCTTTTTGTCTCGGTGCAGAATAGATAAAACTACGCCTTAGCCCACTGTGGCCTCAGTCACAAAAAGGCAAAGCACCTTGTCAGTAATGAAGCATTTGAAAAACTCCACGGGAAATCAGTTTATGTCCACAGTCAAATGATCAAACAGTAGTCTATTTTTCTAAGATTTTCAGTAAAAGTAAAACCCCATTTGGATTATAATTTGTATCCACTTCTCCTAACATCTTGTGGTGCCTGAACTGCAGTAATTGGCACTTGAGAGAAATCATTTCAGATGTACCTAATTTTTTAGTATTTGTACAAATATTCACAGTAAATTATACTCAATGTAATATGATGTATTATAATTATAATCGTAAATAATAACATTACAACCATGTTTGAGGGGCGTGGTGGTGCAGTGGTTGCGTCATTGCCTTGAAGCCGGAAGGTTCGAGGTTCAAATCCACCTCAAGTCGCCGCGTACGGACCTTGGGCAAGTCCTTCACTCGCAATTGCTCAGCGCTTCGGCGTGAAACTCCAATGCAGTGTCCGCTCTGCAGGCGGGAGCGCCTCCGAGTAGAGAGCATGAAGGGGCGCTATAACAAGTGCACATGCAAAACAAACAAACAAAACAAATAATAGTAAATAGTATCACAGTTTATTATAACAGTTATGTAATACAATGATGTAAACAGCAACTAAAACTAGTATCATTTTGTCAAACTTTTCTGGTGAATGTCATTTTAGCCGGACAAAAATAGTAATTGTTCAAATATATACACAGTAAATTATACTCACTATAATGTGATAGTATCATATATTATAACAGAAAACAATAACATTATAATCATCTAATAGTAGATAATATCATGATATAGTATAACTATTCATGTAATACGAGAACATAAGCAGCAACTAAAAACTACTATCTTGTCAAATTTTTCTGAGGATGCCATTTCTGGGGGCTGGGGAACTTTCCGTCTCAAATGTACCAAGACAAAATTATATCCACTGACTTTTTAATAAAGTCAACCTGCAGACCTTGTGACTGATGGGTCTTTTGCCATTGTTGGGATCTAACCTGCTGAGGAGTGCTAGGACCATCCAGGTGACTGTTTTCTATATTAGCTATACCTATATTTTCATCAGACAATTTCAACACACACGTTGAATCGGCTTAGCCAATAACTTTCAATACAGGAAACATACAAAAAGATTGCTTTCAATTGATTAAAACTGTTCTTTTCGCAGATAAAACACAATTTTACATAATTAAATCAACAAATTGCTACATTAAAACACTTGAAATATTATAATGGTCATTCAAAGACACATTCATCTCACTGGCACCACGCTAAACACAAAGATGCATGTCGGCCATTTTGTGTGGGTCTCTTAACTGTGGGTGCGACCCAAAAGTGGGTCATGAAGTTCTGTCAAGTGGGTCGCCAGAGATTTTTGCCAAATTTTTTTTCGTAACTTTCAAAAATTCATGTTATAGACAGTGGAGTAACAATGGTTGAATATGATCAGGTTATAAATTCATCTCACAGTTTACAGACAATTATCAACATTGCAGTCATGGAGTATACCATATGTAATCATTATCGTCAGTGTCCAATTTTACTGAAGTATTAGTATTACAATCTAAGTTCGTGATACTAGAATCACTATTAAGAACATGATCTCAGTTGTGTCTATCTGACACAAGTCATCAATTACACGGATACTTGAAAGAACATTAGGCTCATTTGCACACAATGTCTTGGCTACTATTTACCAAGTCACATCAGATCTACGGTACTTAATATATTATCTCCTTGAAACATGCATGTAGCTGCTTCAATCTGGACTGGATTCAAATCCAAGGCACTTCAGTAACAGAAACTGAAACTATTGCAATGTGAGAATCCCTCTAAAGAAACACTTCATACCAGGGCCTATTTTAACGTGCCGACAGGCACGTCCGTGCTTTGAGATTACAAAAACGTGCCTGAGGAATTGACGGTCCGTGCTTCATCGCTCAGGCACGCCTGGCACGGCACTTACTGAACTTGTTTAAAGTTGTTTTAAAAAACACCGCCAATATATTTAATTTTTTTAGGAAAGTTCGAACGGCGTTCCATACATCTATTTGGGCTCATGACGTCATGCAGCGCGTTAAACTTGTTTACAAACAGCACCGAGAGAACGGGACGCGCAATTTTGTGACTGATGTAAAAATAATATTTAGGCTACATTTCAGTTTTCGTTATAATTCATAATTGTTTATTGACATTTATTATTACGATATTAGGACTATTAGGCCTTTCGGTCAGTTCAGACTGTTCAGTTGTTTTAGTTCATTCATTTGCGAATTTCACGATGAGTAAAAAACGGGTTGCGTCGTCACCTGGAAACGACATACAGGCCATGTTTAAACGAATGACGAAGAGGAACGCGCACGCAGGTTAGTTGCTTTGGTCCTCAACACAGCTGTAAAATTATAAATTGTTGCAGTATGTTAACTTAAAAAGTTAAGAAACGATTACATTGATAAATGTAGCTAAGTAAATGATGAACTGTACCAAGTGACCTGTCAAACAGTCTATATCATTATTGTCATATAGTATTATATTAACCCAATGACGCCGGATCGGGGCCATTTGGCCCCGAAAATGGGAGCTATAAAACAGACTAAAATTAAAAGTTGTTTCCTTATGTCATACCTAAAAATAACTTGAGCGATGTTTGCGGAAGATTGATCGTTATTTTGACACCGAGTTTGTTGCGAAAAGTTTAGTTTAAGTTAGAAAAAAATAATTTGAAGTTCGAGAAAGATGCCACGCGGAATTCCGTTTTCTGATGTTACTTGCAGCTATTGTTTCACTGTTGTCGTTCAGCAATGTTTATTGACAACTGTTTTGTCTTTTGACATTCTAAGGGCGCTATATAAATGAACTATTGATAAGCATAAAATGAATTTCATAGTCTGAATTCTGCTGATTCAGAAAATGTATACTTTATTATGATTACTTGTAACTATTGTTGCACTGTTGTCAGTAAACCATGTTTATTTTCGATTGCTTTGTCTTTTGACATTCTAAGGGCGCTATATAAATGAACTATTGATAAGCATAAAATGAATTTCATAGTCTGAATTCTGCTGATTCAGAAAATGTATACTTTATTGGGATTATTTGTAACTATTGTTGCACTGTTGTTGTTCTAAGATTGGTACCATCAATTTCCTATTTTTTCCTAAAAACAATTCAGGTGGGAATGGGGTTAAAGGTAAAGGTCTCCCTCAGTCTCCCTCAGCACTTCCGTGACTCTGGGTCATCATTGAAGATATGTAATTATGAATAGATATAAGCTACTAGCATCTGATATATAGCCTACAATAATAGTAGTTTAGTAAGAGTTATAGCATAAGCAAGTTCTTTAAAGTGGGTGTCATTTTTTCGACCATCTAACATTCTTTGGCATACTTGTGTACTTTGCAATTTCAGATTCGTTTGAGCCGAGACAGTTGACGGAAATGGATAAGTTGAAATCATTAGCTGCACAGAGGAATATGATGGTTGTCAATGTGGCTGCAGATGGAAACTGTTTATTTAGTTCACTCGCCAGACAGTTGACTCAGCTTGGACGCGGAAGCTCAGCGACAGCGACAACTGCTCATGATGTACGCATGGAACTGGTTGAATGTCTGCAGTCGCACTCACAGTCGCAGATGATCTTGGACAGTGGAGCTATGACAGAGCAGGAATTGCAAGTATATATCGACAACATGAAGAAATGTGGCACATGGGGTGATGGTGTAATTCTTTCTGTAGCAGTCAATCTGTATCGACGACCTATCATCATTTTAACTGTGGAGGGGGAACAGCGTATTGATATGGCAACATCACCTACCTCATCTCAAGCATCGTCATGTGAGACTGAGTCTTACGCTATATATCTGGGGTTGGTTGGCACAAATCACTATGTAAGTATTGAAAAACAGAATAGTCAACAGACTCAACACAGCGGAATCAGACACAAACATTTCTGATGACGAATGTGGCACTGGTCATTCAATTTCAACAAGTACTGCAGCTAGTAATAGTACCACAACCGAAGAGCAGTCAAGGACATCCGCACAGTTAACATGTTCACCGTCAACCATAAGTGTGACAGCTTCGCTATCTCCAGCTGGAAGTAAACCGGTGGATGTGAAAGTCGATGAGTTTGAGGAAAAGGTTCACGAGGCAATTGAATTTCAAGGGGTTGTACAGTCAAGCAAAAATCAGTCAGGACGCAAACAGAAGGTTGAGGCTGAGCATTGGGCAGAGTACAGAAGTGAAGCTCGTGGTGGGTCTGGTAGAAGGAGGATTGTGCATTGCAAAATCTGTTGTGCACATCCTGATCTGGTGAAGATCCACTGTCAAAGGATCCCAGCCATATGCACTGCAAATGGTGCAGTGTTCAGGCAGCAGATGTATGATGAACACTGTGTATCGACAGTACACAATGCTTGTTTGACACGTAGTCGACAACAGAAGGCTCTTGCCGAGGGTCGGATACATGAGGGAGAAACTGTGTTGGAGAAACAACTGCGATTTGCTAACACTGCATTGGAACAAAAGATAGCAAGAATCATGATTAAGGTATTGTAAAGGGTTCTACGGCCGTCTACGAGGATGACTATCAAAGATAAGGCCCGAAATGATATAATAAACGTCGATTTATTCAAGAGAGCAAGTTATACAATGAATTAACTACGTTACCGTCCAGACGATACGAAGAAGACCAGACCAGAGGTCGAAGCACGGCAAACACACACGACAGCACGGCTAACGAAGCCAAGGAAGACGGATGAACAGCCAGACCACCAACAGGGCGAAGAAGGCGACGTAGAAGATGAACCCGCAGGTTATCTCGCATGACCGCGAGGCAAAGCACCCACGACCAGTCTCGACGGGAGACGACCACCACGCTCAGCATACACCACAAGAGAGAGAGTAACCCACGCTACAGTTCCTTAAATAGACAGGGCCACTCCTACTACACCCACGTGCCCAGTCAGAGAGAGAGAGTACGGAAGATCAGGAGGGCTAATGGCTACAGTATACATGGATGCCAAACGCGGGACACTATCTGCGTGGTCATTTCCAGCTAGATACGTGGCGTCATTGATGGCTGAAAGAATCGACTTGAACAACCCTGAAATTCCGTTTTCTCCTACTGACACAGATCTACAGTATGTCACTCCTGCAAGCCATCGCGACATGCTACTGACAATCGCAGAAACGGACCGTAAGGCATTTGCACTCCGATTTAAAGATATCCTTGCGCTTTCTCTCAGAGTTGATGGTGCTGTTGACAAGCAGCGAATAGACAACAAGCATGTTATGGCGCAGGTTGTAACGGCGGTTGGAGACATGGAGACTTGGTACATGGGCTTGGCTGAAAGCGAGAAGCGAGGTAGCGAGGGGTTATTGGAGGCACTCAGGAAGGCGTCTGCAAAGTGTGGAGCAACATGGCCAGAGATATTTAAGCAAACAACCTCTATTGTCACAGACGGCGCGTCAGAAAATACTGGAAGACATCATTCGCTATGGACACTGCTCGAGCAAGAACGCAAAGACAACACCACTAAGGACACGTCAAGTCCATGTAAGGGCCCTATCCCTCTCCTCAAAATATGGTGCAGTGTTCACCGTTCTCAGTTAGTGTTCAAAGACATGACTACAGGTGTTCCTGAAGCACGGCGTGTTATAGATGACTGTAAAGCAGTTACGCGTTTCTATAACAGTTCAGCATGTAGAACAAAGGAATTCAAGAAGCATGCGGAAGAACTTGGCGTCACAGTCAGACAGTATCCATCAGTAATCGACATAAGATTCACACAATATTCTAACAGTCTTCTGTCATCCATTCTGGACAACTACAGACCGATGATGCGACATCTGCAGACTTTCTCCCTGAAAGACGCTGAAGAATATGGCATGCTGAAGAAGTGGATTAATGCTGACACTGTTCACATTGCAGCGATCTTGTGTGACGCGCTGTACATCTACTCTAGATTTCAGAAGAAGTTGCAGGGCAACCAAGTGACTCTGTTTGACGTCGAAAGTGATCGTGATAAATGTGTGGAGGACCTAAGGAAATTATTACAGCGTCCGCACCCAGGTGGATATGAGGAGAAAGTAATAATTACAGGGAATGAGGAACAAGCCGATGAAGTTATCAAGAGTTACGACACTGTTAAGCTCACAGTCGTCCAATTAAGGCACTGTAAGAGAGAGCACTCTCTCGTTAGCAGTTGCGGTCGCGATGTGTATGCCATCAAGACTGAGATTATTTGTTCGCTGTGCAACTTTCTGACCAGTCGACTCGGAACTGACAAAGGTGCCAGTGATCTTCGCTATGCACTAGAGTTTCAGGCGCTTTCTCCACCAATGCTTATGAATGGCAATGCATCTGATGAAGACATTGAACGGGTGTACACTGGCCTCGCATCAGACTTTGCGAAGCGTGACTTCTACAGTAGCTACGGAGAGCTGGTGAACGCTGCAAAGAAAGCGCAGATGTCCAACACAAGCACATTGCAGGATTTCCTTAAGATCAGTCTGACTAATGCAGACTGGCGTTCTGTTTCTGTAGCTGTCGCCAGACTACTCGCAGCAAAGCCTCATTCATGTGACGTGGAGAGACTTGTTAGTGCATACAATCTCATGAAGGATGATGATAGAAGCAGCCTCAATGCAGAGACAGTTGATGCACATTTACATGTCCGAATGAATATGCCGGTTACATCAAAATTTGATGTACGCCCAGCACTGCGAGCATGGTTTCAAGCTTGTAACCGACGTTCGCGACCAACTGTGAAGGCCAAATCCCAGGAATGGTTCAAGGACGTGTTTTAATTATCTGACTGCGACTCAAACTGACCAGCCGCAAGACGGCGCCAGTAACTGTTAGTCTGTTAGCTTAGCTATAAACTTTGCCTTTGTCTTGAAGACTTGACCCATGATCAATGATACCGTTAAGACATGTGTCGTCCATTTCGTAACTAATAATTATAATGACAGTGTTAGAATTGTATAAGAAACTATTTGGTTCATGCAAAAATTGGAATGTTATCAAATTCAATATCAAATTATCATGTCGTTTGACTCATTTCAAGTTCTCAGCTAATTTGAAAATTTTCATAATCTAACTCATACTGGAGAGAGACCTTACAAGTGTGATAGATGTGCTAAACCATTTACTTATTAATATAAGCTAGAAACGCATAATCAAACTCATACTGGAGAAAGACCTTACAAGTGTGATAGATGTGCTAAAGCATTTAGTTATTAATAAACAGGCATTTGCAATTTCACAATTTTTTCTTAGGGGGGGACGTGCTTGGTGAAAAATTCTTTAAAATAGGCCCTGCTTCATACTAAGTGCAGTCTTAGCACACGTAAACTGAACTCAATTGATTTACAGCCCATGCCCTACCAGAAAAGTATAATCAGATAACACTTGAATAATAATTTAAAAATCACTTCTAAATAAACATACTCTAATTAACCTGTAAACATACAGGTCAATTAATTACAGTTCTTAAAACAAAACTGAAAGTTTCATTAGTGGACACATAAAACAGCCTAAGCTTACAAGTCATCTGCGGCATTCAGAAAAACAAGCACATCATACTCAAAAGCCTAAAATCATTGCCATTACACAACTTGACATTAATGACAAATCTCAATGTTCATCAACTAATCAAAACAATCAATCAATCAATAATTCCAATACACAATGATCATCATATTACAATATCCGTCTTCAAATCAAGGACACACACTAATTCATAAAGTAACAGAACCTGAAATTCGATGCACCCAAAGATTTTACAACTTCTGCTAGCCTAATAGCACTTGCTCACATTAAGCTCAGTAGAACACAAGATTAACACATCTAACACCCTAAATGACACCTTTGTCAATATTAGTCTGTTTTAACCAAGTTGTCCTTAGCAGTTACCCCATTGACAATTGCAACCTCTGAACATCCTAGCCATCAATCAATTTATTTATGCAGCACAAGTTAAAAATCAAAGCAGTCAATAAAATGAAGATCACATCATCAAAAAGAAAGAAAGCAAGCCCAGTTGCTCAGATCAACAACGATTGCCATTACACGGCATTATATCATATGCAGACAGCCCTAAACAATCATTAGCATCACTCTACTAAAATTTCATTCTCATCAGCATATCAAAACAGCATCCAATAAAAATTACATTCATTGGCTTCAACACAGGCCAGGTAAACTGTTACATGTAAACATTAACTTAGAACATGTGAATCATCTATCAGCCTCAATTTCTATAACACCACGGTTTGTTTACAATCCGTTAGGATGACTTTTCAGCACGGCAAAAATGCTAGCCTTGGTAGTTGCATCAACGTCCATCAAAGCCAAGGTGACATCCAGTCATGCCTTCATGCACCAGTTGGACGAGGTCAGTGCGATGTTTCGGCAGCGGAATCAACTGGAAGCGCTGTACCAAGCCAATCGGCATTGATCCAGGTTTGATAGATTAGATCAATTCGGACAGGAAACTGATGTCGTTTCGCAATGAGCGTCATTAACACTCTACTCAGAGGCTGAGATTTGTCAACTTAATAGGACTCTGCTTAGACAACCACTTTGTCAACAGCCAGTCAAATTCAGAGTCATTTGGCTGCTAGATGCGCAGTGTTTCTCCAGTGTGGGAAGAGACAAGAGTTCTCGCCACCTCCACACAATGCACGTGGCACGACTTGGATAGGCGAAGAGTGTCAAAGTTGAACTCTTCAATTAACACACTGGTCCACAGCGGGGGTCTAGGACTTTACCCCCCGGCCCATTACCCCTCTGCCATTACTCCCCTGCCATTACCCCCCGGAGACAATTACCCCCTGCCATTACCCCCCGCCATTACCCCCCGCCAATACACGTTAGTTGCAGTGCTAGTTATGTAGGCACTTAGCGCCTATTAACAATTAGAACCAGTAAATTCGCACCTTATTCACGCAGTTTGTACCATGGCTGAAATATTCTTGCTTAAATGGAATCTGGATTGAAGAAAATATTCTTGCTTAAATGGAAGCTGGATTGAAGAAAATATTCTGGCTTAAATTGGAGCTGGATTGTTGAAAAAAAGTAATTTAAATGGAAGTTGGATTGGAAATAGTCTTGCTTAAACTGGAAGCTGGATGGAAGAAAATATTCTTGCTTAAATGCAAGCTGGAGTGAAGAAAATATTCTTCCTTAAATGGAAGCTGGATTGACGAAAATATTCTTGCTTAAGTGGAAGCTGGAGTGAAGAAAATATTCTTGCTTAAATTGGAGCTGGATTGATGAAAAAGAATAGTAATTTAAATGGAAGTTGGATTGATATTTAGAATGTAAACTCTGTTTATGTGATTTGTCTTCCATATATGAAGGTAATGTCGGGGGGGGTAATGGCGGGGGGTAATGGCAGGGGGTAATTGTCTCCAGGGGGTAATGGCCGGGGGGTAATGGCAGGGGGTAATGGGCCGGGGGGTAAAGTCCGGATACCCACAGCGGTGACCATATCTCATCCGTCTTCTCCTCCTCAGTTACTTCGGTAGTATGATTCACCATGGTGGATTCAGAAAAAGGATCAAGGCGCCATTGTTTTGGCTGCCACGCTTAAAGTCGTCTTGCGTAATTTCTCTACAGTTGACATATTCTTATTCATTATTCATTTCTGCATCAAAAACTGGTTTTTCTCAAGGAAACGGAAACTCATCAAATTAAGTAAACGGTAGTCTTTTTCAGTTGTTTCTAACGAATATTGCTAACAAACTGAAGCGATTTTACCGCCCAGAGGTAACGATCACATCATGGGAAATTCCAAACGTTATACTGACGTATGAGAACTACTTTCTTTTACAAACTAAGATATCTGGCTAACATTTTATCGTTAATATGATTGACTGCAGGCTACATGGTAAAGACTTCAACCGTAAACTTTAATGAATTACTCTGGTGGATAATTATTTGCCTACATCTTTCGTTAATGTCTCAGTGTGGTGTTAGGCGATACAATCCTCAACAGTTGCATGTGATATGACGTGGATATGTTCCAACTACTGATGGGTTGAGACACCGTGCGCTATTAGCAACTCTTTCTGCTCATAATGTTCTCAAATACAGAGGCTCTCGTGGTGGCAAGCGAAGGATTGAGGTTATTGTGTCTTCAAATAGTCGGTTTCTTACAAATCATAGTCAACAGCAGCGTCTGGGATAGGGACCGCAACTGACGGAGCTGTTAATAGCAGCTGTGTGTTAAGGTTGACAAAAACTTGACATGCTGTGAAAACTGAGTTCTTGGTCAAGTGTCACTCCAAGGTACCGGACGGTTTGAGAGAATGTATTTTGGGGAGGTCTAAGTCAAAAGGTGCAGGTCTAGACAAGTCAAATGTCTGCGACTGCAAATCCAGATGAACAGAGTGCAGATTTACATGTAGACTAGCCGACTGTCTGCAAATCCCCAAGTCAAATGGACAGGTGCAATGTTTGTTGCTAATGGGCGGACTTCGACTGAACCTGGCAAAGAATGCCTCCCTCCAAATCGACATCGATGGGAAGACTAAATGACTAATGATGGGTGATTAATCCTTGACGGCTTTCAACCATCGACGGGAGTCAGTCAAGTTGCTCAGCATCATGCAGACGTACATGTACGACAGTACGCAGGCTGAATTACTCTGGGGTAAGGTGGACCCACGGGACTTCCTCAGAGTGTGGTTGCTGTTATTCTAGAGTTAATGTCATTGACTGTATGGCTAATGCCTATCCAGGGGCGTCATGTGTCGTTGATAGGTTCTATAGATGTGCTATATGAATGAATGTTCATCTACCTACAGTGTATATACATTATACACTGTATTTTTCACAGGCTTGATCTTGGTGCACACGTAATTATTCATAATCTCTCATGTTAACATTTCTGCGTTATTGTCAGATTGTCTTTTCTCATTAAAACGAATATATATATATATATATATATACATATATATATATATATACACATATATATATAATTGCCATGCGTTTTTCACTGTGGCAGATGAAGTAAACCCCAACTCTTTGAAATGCAAATGTGTACAGTTTCTCTCTGAACACTGGGTATGTGTTTTTATTAATCATATCATTATAGATGTGCTATATGAATGAATGTTCACCTACCTACAGTGTACATACATTATACACTGTATTTTTCACAGGCTTGATCTTGGTGCACAAGTATGAATTTATACACTATATATTTCTTTTAGATGCGAAGATGTTCTTTCCAAGAATATTAAAATACACAATTGCCATGCGTTTTTCACTGTGGCAGATGAAGTAAACTCCAACTCTTTGAAATGCAAATGTGCACAGTTTCTCTCTGAACACTGGGTATGTGTTTTTATTTTTGTTTTTATTAATCATATCATTATAGATGTGCTATATGAATGAATGTTCACCTACCTAGTGTATATACATTTGATTGACACGTGATCATGGTGGTGGACTGACAGTAGCATGACCGAAATAATCGACAAATTTTGAATTTAAACTCGTTTGAGCAATAGCTCTCTTACAATAAGACAGCGAAAACGTCGGGATGCCGTTTCGTGTTGGCAGTATGGAATAACTTTCAAAATAACCAAGTATTACATCGTTTGAATGAACTCGAACTTTAACAAACTACGCATCTGCACGGCCACACCTAGTCAACTCGTTATAACATGTGAGGACTGCCTATCGAAGTTTGTTTTGCTAACGCTAGAATTTCATCTTTATTTCAATTCTAACTTCGCTCAATCCATCGATATGGCAAAAAGGACGGCAAAAGTTGAGGAACTATCTGAATTAATCCTTGACGATAAGATAGTGAATGTTCTACTGGACCGTCTCTCCACGCTTCTCATTCCTATGATGAAGTCTCTAGTCAAGGAACTCGCAGCGGAGGTGACTGCAGACATAACAGCCAAGCTAACTCAGAACATGGAAGCCACCAAAATAGAAACCTTCGCAACACCTGGAAACTGAAAGGGCGCTTACCAACGGCATCATCCAAATCTGCCGGGATCGTCTAAACGTGAATCTCACCGAACACGACATCAACACGGCCCATCGTCTACCAGGTAACAAGAAATCGCCTCACAAACCCGTCATCGTCTACTTCACTACCCGCAGAGTAAGAAATGAAGTCTACCAAGCTAAGAAACTTCTCAGACATCAGCCAGCCTCCAACCCTTCTCACCTGGAGTACCACAAGATTTACATCAACGAACATCTCACCACCGCCAACGCTGCCTTCCTATATGCTTCTGCGTGAGCTATGGTAATGGAGAAGACCATCGCTTCATCCTGGTCATACGGTGGAAACATTTATGTTAAGAAGTCCCTCATGGCCGGTGTTGCTCCGATGAAGATATCATCGATGGATGACCTCAACAAGTTCGCTTCACAGTAACGATTGTTCGATTATCTTATCGGCCTGTCCACTCTCATCGCATTGTTATTTTAATGCATTTCCATAGGGTCGGTTTGTTACAGTGCATACTGATAAGGTCGGATTGACCATCACTGTTATCATCCATCTATTATCAACTGCTTTTACGATTTATGTTCACATGGCTGCACTCAATGCAATAAGTAATTTGCTACTCCTACGGTTGCACTGCACTGTTCTCATTTATTTTTGTTTTATGTTCAAATGACTGCACTCGATGCAATAATCATTTTGATAGCTACATGGTTGTATTGTATTAGGCTCATCGTAGAATATGCCTTTTGATTTGAATAGCCTATTCGTTATTGAATGCATTTTGTCTTTTGAACTGTTCTGCTAATTACATCGTCTGCAACCTTTGATTGACAAACCGATTTTTAAAACCACTTGCCCAATTATAGTGAACGTTAGTTATTGCTCAATTTAATTTAATTGTCTTGTTGTATCGGTTATAAGGTCAGCTGCCCTTCGTTTCTATTCTGTTCCTTTTCTTTCTGTTTATTCTCTCTCGCCGAGTTTATGATCTCTAGTTCCTCATATTCTAATTTAGACACATGTTGTGTGTGCACTGCACTGATTAACCCAGGGCAAGATGTTAGTGCCTGCGGGAATTGTAATTCACTCTGCCATGATGTATGCATGAACGTTTCTGACCATATAGACACTGAGGATTGGCCGTATGTTGCTGGCGCTTATTGCACACACACTTCCAATCTTACAGACTGTGATACCCTGACGGGGCCCGGCCTACCTCAGCTAAACCTATTTAAATCCGAAGACTCAAATAGATCCCTTCTCAACAACAAGGACTTGGACACTGATTCTAATTACTTCTGGGATATTGTAAAAGAGAGTAAATACCCGGTACTATGGCCCTTCGCAGCTTGCCTATAGATTTGCCATGGATCCCTTGCCATTTTCTATTATGCACCTTAACTATCAAAGCATCACCTATAAAATTGACGAAATTCAACTTCTATTAACCAAACTTCCAGTCTCTGACCTAGCGGTAACTGAAACATGGTTAACTAGCTTAATGGCCGACTCAATATTCATACTTGGGTACAAATTTATACATAAACATAGGGAGGGAATGGGAGGAGGGGTTGGTTTCTTTATCGGACAAGACATTCATTTCAATGAGATACAAATCTCGACACCAACAACCTCGTTTGAAAATCTTTTCATTAACATCAAACTAGAAAAGTCTATGGACATTCTACTGGGTGTCTTGTATAGGCCTCCCAATCTCAACATTGATGAATTTAACACCCAAGTAGATACGCTAATTGACAATCTCACTCTTTGTAAGAATATTAATAAGAAAATATTTTTAACTGGTGATTTTAACGTGGATTTGCTAGCATATGGTAATCATAACCCTACCAACGAATTCATTGAATGTATGATGACCCACCACTTCTTCCCACTCATCCACCAACCTACTAGATGCCTACTGCAAAACGATATTAAGCTAGATATCGTATTTTTCACAGGTTTGATCTTGGTGCACAAGTATGAATTTATACACTATATATTTCTTTTAGATGCGAACAGTGGCGGCTCTACAGAGGAGGCCAGGGGGGGCAGCTGCCCCCCTTGCTGAGCTCGTGCCCCCCCCAGTTGCCCCCCCAGATTTTCGCGTCCAATTTATTGCAAAATGTGTTACATACTGCCACTGGCCTGGCATACTGCTTACTTATTTCAAGTTATTTCCTTAGACATAATTAAAGATTCACTTATTAATATTATATTTTCGCGTTAGTAATTATTACTGACACAACACTTACTTACTTGCTCATATATGATATATCTAGTCAATAATGGCATGCTCGTAAATCTTTGGTATGAACTATGTATTTAGGATCGTTGGTTTATTTGCGTTAAGGCTCTTCCGGAAGTTCCGGTCATTGCGGTCAATCTTTCTTTCATGCGATTAATTCGCACGCGGTCGGTTACAGAACTTTCAAGTGTTCGTTAAGAATAACTTAAAATGAGTGATATTAGACAAATGTTCAGTAAACCGAAAAAGAGGGCTAGAAATGAAGACGAATCTGTGCCTTCTGCTACACAAGCAAAGACATTCAAAATGAAATCTTGTTTACCCTTTCTGATATGGTTAGGGATCAGATAATCATGGAGGTTAAAGAGTCTGTTTACTTTTCTATCCTTGTTGATGAAACAAAGGATATTAGCCATAAGGAACAGCTATCTTTTGTTGTACGCTTTTTTGCAAACAAGAAAGTTAATGAATGCTTTCTCGATTTCAAACCTGCAAATGGACTAGATGCAAAGTCATTGTCAGAGCTTATTTTGGATACTTTAAAGTCATATGGGTTAGACATTGGTTCATGTTTAGTAGGTCAAGGTTACGATGGTGCAAGTGTAATGAGTGGTGTAAATAAGGGTGTGCAGCAGTTGGTTCGGCAATCAGCTCCGCTGGCCATATATGTCCATTGCTATGCACACAAATTAAATTTAATTTTAGTTGATGCATGTAAATCTGTTTCAGAAGCTAGGGATTTTTTTGCATTACTTGAAAGATTTTATGTTTTTACTTCAAGTTCTCTGATGCACAAGAAATGGGTTGAAGCACAGAGTGAGTTATATCCTGGAGAACCGATAAGGCAGCTCCAGCGACTCAGTGACACTAGATGGGCATGTCGTGTAGTTTCTTGCCGTAACATTCGTGATCGTCTAGATGCATTGGTATATATGCTAGAGGATGTTGCTGGAGGGCAAAACGCTGAAAGGGCGGTTGAAGCTAGAGGCTTGTTGTTGTTGTTAGATTTTAAATTTGTGTTGTTTTTGCACTTATTTTGCGATATTTTGGGCAAGATACATATTGTATCAAATCAACTGCAGTCTTCAAGTGCTGACTTATCTGCAGCTGCAGACCTAGTTAAAAATTTAATTAGTTCTTTCAAGGAGAATAGAGAAGAGACAGGTACATTTATAAGCACTCTGTTCTTCAAAGCAGAAGAGCAATGTAGGAATTGTAACATTGAACCAGTATTAGCCAAACAGCGTGTTCGTAAAATGCCTAGGCGCTTTGATTGTTCTGCTGTTGATGAAAGCGTGGGGCATCGTTCTGAAGTGGACACACAGACTGCATTTAGGCAACATATCTACTATCCGGTTATTGATTGCATCATTTCTGAATTGGCAAGACGATTTTCTGACCATTCTCTTACTGTTATGGTTGGCATTCAGGCGTTAACTCCAAAACACAAGTCTTTTCTAAATTACGATTGCATTGAGTCATTTGCTCACCTGTACAAAAGTGATATCGAAGATCTAGGCCACGAGATTCCTCAAGTAGGGCGTTTGTTGCAGCGTTCGGGTACATGCACAACCAATATGTCCACAACGGTAGACCTGGCTTGTTTTTTAGAACCATATAAACTTGCTTTTCATGAATTGTATAGACTTTTGAACATAGCTATTGTTTTACCAGTGACATCGGCAGCATGTGAACGTAGCTTTTCTACTCTGAAATTAATTAAAACATATCTGCGAAGTACCATGTCTGATGTTCGGTTAAGTAGTTTAGCAATGCTGTCAATTGAATCTGTTCGTGCAGAATCAATTAATATGGATGCTTTTGTGGACGAGTTTGATTCGAGGCACAACAATCGTAAACTTGCTCTTCATTAACTGTATGTACATGTATTGTGTCTAATTGATGTTTGAAATGTAAATAAAGTAATTCTGTTTTCAAAATTGATATTTATGTGTATAGCTTAAGGTTGTCGCTACCGTCGCTACGAAAGATAACTTTTCAGTGCCCTTCTGTGTGGATTCATGTATGTTGTGCAATAGGTTTTTATAGGCCAGGCTTTAAGCTGACCCCCCATAACGTCCCTTTGCCCCCCCATTGCCCCCCCTGTTGGAAAAACCTAGAGCCGCCACTGGATGCGAAGATGTTCTTTCCAAGAATATTAAAATACACAATTGCCATGCGTTTTTCACTGTGGCAGATGAAGTAAACTCCAACTCTTTGAAATACAAATGTGCACAGTTTCTCTCTGAACACTGGGTATGTGTTTTTATTTTTGTTTTTATTAAAGCGTAAACAGGGATGGGCAGTAATTTAATTGAGTAATTGAAATTACGTAATTTAAATTACAATTGTAATTGGTAATTTGTAATTTGATGCTCTGCATCAAAGTAATTTGTAATTTGTAATTCAATTACATTTCTTCCTGTAATTTGTAATTTCAATTACATTCTGCAAAATCAAATTACTTTGAATGGCCTATATTAAAATTCTTTGATGAATCATGCAATCCTTGCAACAGTGAATCATCCGTATTTTAAGTTATGTGGCTATCTGCACAGTTTGCAGACCAAACTAAAAGAATACATGAGTTGCTAGTAGCAACATCTGAATATACCACCAGTAGCGAACAAAATACTGAGCAGCTAGTGGTCATAAAGAAGAAGAGGAAGATGAAGAATTTAATGGTTTTAATGTGCAGCGTGTTAGTGGCCATAAATTAAGTCGACTAGCAAAAACGAGTAAGAAATTTTGCAGCATATGGAATATGACAGAAAAGGGAACTAATAATGCCTCATAGCTCTACAACTACTAACAAATTCTTTAAATACAATTTAATGATGCCCTGCCTTTGTCTGCACAAGTAGATAGATATAGGCTCTTTAGTTTTACAGGCATGATTGCTAGGCATAACAAACGATCAGATAGGCCTAACTTGTTTGAACGGCTGCTGCTTCTAAAAGAAAGCTAGGCCTACACAATAAATAATGATACACATAGAAATAAGGGGAAAGGCATGCACTTCCTGCCTGAGGTTTTTATTCCAATGATTTAAGCCCCAAAGTAATTTGTAATTGATGTAATTGAAATTACGTAATTTGAGGCTCTGAGTCAAAAGTAATTTGTAATTCAATTACATTTTCTCCAGTAATTGGTAATTTGTAATTCAATTACATGCTGCCCTGTAATTTGCCCATCCCTGAGCGTAAACTTTACTCGTCAGCTCTGGAACCATACAATGAAACTTTACGGTCTTTTGCAATGACTCTTCAATCTTCATTTTTACAGTGCAAAGGCTTATGAATTTGTTCGCCGATCTTTCAGCAAATCTCTACCACACCCTTCTACAATTCGGACATGGCATACCTCAGTGGATGGACGTCTGGGGATTAAACAGCTGATGTAAAAGCAAACCTTGTTTTGAAGCCATTAACAGACTTTATGCGATTAAAGTTGGAATTGTAGCATTGGTTTGTGATAGACCCACAACCAATTTTGCTGTTGGTTAAAAACTAGGTGCTTCATTCACAACTAACAATATGAAACCATATTTCATACATCCTGCAAATTGCTTATGAAGAGTCCATATTATTTTTGATGCTGCTCACATGCTGAAATTGATGCGTAATACATTGGCAGAGAAAAGAATTTTGACAGATCAAAATAACAAACAAATTAGATGGCAACATATTAAGGATCTGTATGAGATTCAGGATAGGGAAGGTCTGAAAGCTGCCAATAAACTGAAAAGGAGTCATATTGAGTGGTACCAACAGAAAATGAAGGTGAGTTTGGCTGAACTGTCTATGAGCAGATCAGTGGCAAATACACTGAATTCCTTGGGGAAGAACTTTATTAGAGTGATAGACAGACTTTTTGATGTTCTAAACTCAAAGAATAAATTTAGAAGGAATTGAAATCTGTATTGAGGTGTGAAAATGAGCAATTTTGGCAACCTTTTATGACGCAGACAACTGTTTATTTGACTAATCTAAAGCTGTTTGGTCTCCCATTACATCAGACCATGAGAAAGACAGCAGTACTTGGTTATTTTAACCCCCATAAATAGTGTTGTTGTGTTGTTTGAAGTTTTTTTTGCAACAAAGGTGTTAGCTTATCTGGTATATTGATTGAGTCAGGATCACATTGAGTTACTGTTCAATGTTGTGTGCTCTCTTGCATAGGCGCAATCACGTCCTAAAAGTTGGGGGGACTAAATGAATCACGTCCTAAAAGTTGGGGGGGACCATAATGATAAAGTCAATGGGACCACTCAAAAGTTGGGGGGACGCGTCCCGTGGGTCCCATAGGGTGGTTGCGCCTATGCTCTCTTGGGCGATGGAACAATCCCACAGCAGAGCAGTTTTGAACGGCATATAGGCAGCTGCTAATGAAACATAACATAAAACCTAAGAATACTGGCAATGTGATATCTCAAGAGGAAACTTTTCGCTTACCATCAGTTGGGCTTGACGATGAGGGCTCTGTGACAACTGCCGAGATTTTGAGGCGACACTTTAGTCTGGGCCAGTGTGACTACACGCTCCTGACTAATCCGTGCACCAATGTAGAGTGAGAGGAAACTGGAATGGACCAGTTACGCTTGTGTGGTTCTGGTAAGAAGAGTCACATGAATGAGTTTGGAGGAACGGAGGAGGTGAGAGTAGTGAGTAAAGAAGACGATCGCAACCGGAACCTTACAATGAAGCGAATATGGTAGCTGATAAGAATTCTGTCGCCCTTACCACTTCGGACCTTGTCATAGAAGAAGGAGGGAACCGACAGAGCCGGGGTAAGGTGATATGTAGTGAACGGCTTAAGGGAAAGAGCCGAAGAGCCTACGCCACTGGACCGGGTCGGGTTCCGCTCACCTGTGGAAGACGATCGTCGACCCCGGAATTCGGAATGGAGGTGGTATCCAAACGGTTAGAGGTAGCGCCCTTCTCGGCCATTTCCAGGATGACATACAACCCTTACAGGGGAGGGACTCCTCCACAAGAGGAGCCAGTCCCAATGGAGAGGGAGTGTCTCATAAGGGGGACCAATGTACACCTATAAGTCTTTCCTTATGTGTTTACGCATTGAATACCATACAGATTGGAAGGGTTGAAAAGATGTCCTCCTGCAGGATTACTGTGGCCATCATTGTGTATGCTGGCTAATAGATGCTTTGAGAACTGTCTACATCTTTGCTGTGTGGTGAAACAAATAATTTACCATTTTACCGTCTTGTTATCAAGTTAAATGTCTGATCTTTTGCATGTTGTGTTACAGATAAAACCAACAGACATTATTCTTCTGAATGCTAGCTTCAATTCAGAAAATGAGCTGCTGAGTCTGCACTGTGCCATCGTGCTAAACAAAGTTGGACACTGAGGAAGCTGATCCATCATAGTTACCTTCAGTCAAAAACTTCACATTGCTGTTGCTTACTTAATAATCTGCTTGAGTTAAAAATACAAAAAAAGATTATACCACCATGTCTGAAACATCTTTATTGAGAATGATACAGGATGACAAGAAGAAGCTAGTGCGGATACAAACGTGAATAGGCCTCTTTCAAATTCACCTGGACCTATGTCTTCAATGGATTGATTGATTGATTGAGTTTAACGGCACTTCAGCACATAATTGGCTATTTCATGCCTTAACATGATTATTGAAACTGCATTGTTTATTTTACACTAAAAACGTTTGGAGTCGATAAATAGGATAAACTTATAAATAGAGCAATCTGAACATCGCACAAGTAAAATTAATAAATGAGGTTAAAACATGTTCAAGATTATGTCAACAATAAACATTTCATAGACTATAAAACATTTCTATTTAAAAATCTTCCAACATTACACTGTGATTGGAAGAGTGGGAGAAGTGGCCCACGAGCAGGAGGAAGTTAGGAGACATCTCTCTGGGAGAGCGACCGACTACATGTTCCTGATCGCTACGCACACCACTGCAGCACGAGAAGAAACTGGAATGGACCAGTTATGCTTGGGTGGTTCTGGAAAGGTAAACTACCGGAATGAGATCGGAGGATGTGAGAGTTGTAAGGAAGTACGACGATCACAACCGGACCCTTACCATGAAACGAATATGGTAGCTGATAAGGATTCTGCCGCCCTTACCACAACGGACCTTGTTAATGAACAAGGAGGTAACCGACCATGCCGGAGTAAATTGAGATGAAGTGAACGGCTGAAGGGAAGGAGCTGAAGAGATTACGCCACCCTGGATCGGGTTGGGTTCCGCTCACCTGTGGAAGACGATCATCGACCCCAGAATTCGGACTGGAGGTGGTATCTATACGCATAGGGGTAGCGCCCTTCGCGGCCATTTCCAGGATGACGTACAACCCTAACGGGAGAGGGACTCCTCAAGAGGCACCAGTCCCAAAGGAGAGGGAGCGACTCATAAGGAGGAGGAACGTACACTATCTGCTGAAGAATCCATAGGTGACGTCAGATGGTGTGGATATCTTCTGCAACAATTATCATTTCGATGTGGATAACGTTGTGCGTGAACTCGGCAGTTTCATATCCATTTTTTTACAACAACCACAAATTGGTTAATCTGGAAGACGTTGCATTTAAAACAAGGGGTCCTCAATCTCTTGACTCTGCCCATGAATGTAGCAATGATACTGACACACTCTTACGAGAGGCTCAGGTAGAGATAACCGGAACGGTTCAGGTAATGTTTATTCACCTGAAATTGTGGTACGCTGCCTGAACCGTCAGGTGAGCAACCTGACATGATCTGTACAGTTCAGGTAGGCCTGCTTAGTTCTGGACTGTCAGTCTGTGTGCCTGAACTTTCCGGTGTGTAACCTAACATGACAGGTATAGTTCAGGTTGACCACTCTAATAAACATGGTACAATCTCCTTCCTGCGGATATAAACTTGCATGCCATGTGATTTTTTCTTTGTTTGTGGTAGGCAGATTTTTACCAAACCTTTATTCCTTTGTGTTTATTTATACATGGTTTTACTAGTGCTGTTAATGTTTTTGTTTTTTCACTTCTGAATTTCATTTATGAATTCCAGAATATCGTTTCAATGGAAACAGTCCTCGAGAAAATGAAAGAAGAGAACAAACAGCATCCGATGTTGGTGGCCATCGGGAGAAGGGGAGCCCTGGACCAAGTGTTTGTCACTGTTGAGGGACAGGCTATTGAAATCAAACGAGGGGGACTGTTGTTCGCGTTGGACAAGCTTATGAAGCTATACTTCATAATGCAGATGCAATACCCCATTGAATGTTTACATGTCCTTCAATTCTTGCAACATGCCGTACTGGGATTTAAGGATGGGGTAGAAATAACTTGCCGGTCTTCTCTGGACTTGGCACAATTTGTGAAATGTTATAGATCAACTTGAAAACACTTTGAACACTTGGAACTTTTTTAAAGACTTTCGTAAAACTCTGTTGCATAATTATGTCTATTACCTTTATTACATGATTACGGTATGCCTTGTATGTGTATATTACTATAGAGAAGTGTTTTTTAGGTACGAATTTAACAAATGAATCTCTGTAACAACGTGTTCTGTGTCTATTAATTATGGAATTTACACGCAATAATTGTGTATTATGAAATGATATAGTTGTCTACAACAGCTTGAAATATCAGGTCATTATGAAGAAAAATACATTTTGTGCCTATATTTTTAACCCTGCCTGTTCAAGTATAGGGCTCAAATTTTCAGATCGGGGAGTTTCCTGAACTTCACGTGAAATTATTTGGATAAGCCCGAACTGGACACTTCAGGCATCAGTCACGCATTAATCATTCGGCTTGTCTTATTCGGACCTGAACTAGTTCAGGGAAATTCCTGAACTTCAGGCAATGTGCCTAAACATTCGACTGTCTAATTTGAACCTGAACTGGTTCAGGGAAATTCCTGAAATTCAGGCAATGTGCCTGAAAGTTCAGCCGTCTCATCTGGACCTGAACTGGTTCAGGGAAATTCCTGAACTTCAGGCAATGTGCCTGAACATTCGACTGTCTCATTTGGACCTGAACAAGTTCAGGGAAATTCCTGAACTTCAGGCAATGTGCCTGAACATTCGACTGTCTCATTTGGACCTGAACAAGTTCAGGGAAATTCCTGAACTTCAGGCAATGTGCCTGAACATTCGACTGTCTCATTTGGACCTGAACAAGTTCAGGGAAATTCCTGAACTTCAGGCAATGTGCCTGAACCTTCGACTGTCTCATTTGGACCTGAACTAGTTCAGGGAAATTCCTGAACTTCAGGCACTGTCCCTGAAAGTTCAGCCGTCTCATCTGGACCTGAACCAGTTCAGGCCAAGTGCCTGAAATTTCAGATATGTTACCTGATCTTTTCTGAGTGTGCACAACAGCAAGTCTTTGTATTCTTCAGACATTTCTGCAGCCATATCGTTTATTGAATCAGCTGTCAACCTTCCCAACACTTCTGGCGGTATATAAAACACTAGTAACTGTTGCCGTAACAAGTGCCTCAGCTGAGCGCGCTATGTCTAAGGTCAAACTCGTCAAGACTCGTCTGCATTCCACAATGGGAGATGAATATTTCTCCAGTTTGATGCTTGTTGTGTTCGTAAGATTTTATTATAAGACATTTGATAATAAATCACTACGAACAATAATTATTATTTCTACATTTTGGCGTCCCGGAAACGGAAACACAACAAGAAGGAGGAGAGTATATATCTCCTAGAACAGTGTACCATAGATTACATATTTCTAGAGTTCCCATCAACTTCCCCCTTTTGAGAATTTTGTAAGGTGAGAAAATTCTATATGTAATCATCATCCAGGTTACTATTGTTTTATGAATGTGTCCTCGGACTCAAGAAATGGACGAAGATGGCGCCGGTTGCGCCAAAGGATGCGTCCGCTGGGCATCTTTACTGTGTAGTTCCGCTGCCGTGCTTGAATGATATGGCCAATTGACGTCCAGCGCTTGGTTGATGGGTCTTGTATACAACACTTGTCTCCGTTGTGCATCGGTTGAAGTCGTCGTAAATTCAGGTTTTTTGGTGGGTGTTGGATATTGTCAGCCTTGTTGGCAGTGTCTATCCACTTCTTGGCAAATGTTGCAGGATGGAGAGGAACGCAAGATCGCAACGGTGAGCCGAATATCATTTCCGCTGGTGAGAGTCCATTTTCCCGGGGAGTATTGTGGAGATCGAGAAGACCTTGAGCGAATGCATCGCTTCCAATGTCGCCATTGGTGGTAGAGGCAGCTATTAAGGCTTTCATGGACTTCACAGCAGACTCTGCCAATCCGTTTGAGGATGGAAAATGTGGTGCACTGAATACGTGATTTACGCCCCAGTTTATCATGAATCTCTTCATGGCTTCTGATGCAAACTGGAGTCCTCCATCCGATCGGAACTTGTTAGGGATGCCAAAGTGGACAAAATGCTTGCGTAGAGCAGTTATAAGCATTTCTGTGCTTGGGCATTTGTAGAATCTGGAAACTTCTATCCATCCGGAGAAACGGTCCACATATGCCAGATAATAATGTCCTGAATGTTCGAAGATGTCTGCAGCAGTTTCTTGAAATGGTCTACTAGGAGGTTGATCAGACTGGAATATTTCTGCCGGGAGGGATGCCCGTCCTTCTTGGCACCGAAGACATGTTCCGACAGTATTTATGATGTCAGATGTGATGCCAGGCCAGAACACTGTCTGCCGTGCTCTGCGCTTTGTTTTCTCAATGCCTTGGTGTGAGAGATGGAGTCTGCGAAGTACATCTGCTCTTTGAGATTGTGGAACAACAATTCTTGACTGGTGGAGAATCAGAGCACCATGGATAGTGAGATCCTGTCTGATTTTATGATATGGCTGCTGGGCTACTGGAAGGGATGTCGATTGAGCTGGAAATCCTTGCTGTATTAGTCGAATTAGTGCTTGGTACTGTTCGTCTGTTTTGGCTGCAGTTTCCAATTGCTCGATCACGGTGTCTCTGGTATTGTCTGCATAATCATCCTCCCTCAACTGTGCGGCCATGTAGTTAACTTTTATTTCCAGGTCTTCTGTTATGGCATTTTCTAGAGTTCTGTCTGTGTCATCCGGATCTTGGACTGGGGCTCTGGAGAGTGCATCGGGAATCAAATGTGTCTCTCCACTGCTCCATTCTGCTTCCAAGGTGAACGGAAGAAGTTTTTCGCGTAGTCGGAGAAGGCGAGGATTTTCAATTTCATCCAATCCCTTTGAATTGATGATAGGGATGAGTGGGCGGTGATCAATGATAAGTTTGAATTGCGGAAGTCCGAGCAAATATAGTCGGCATTTTCCCAGAGCCCATACAGCCGCTAGGAGTTCGAGTTCGATCATAGCGTACCGGGATTCCGTGTCAGATAGGAATCGGCTCCCACACTGAATCAGGATTACTGTGCCATCCGGGCGCCGTTGCAGCAATGCATAGCCAAGGCCACGTGTTCTGGATGCATCAGTTTGCAGCATTGTGGGAAGTTGTGGATCGAACGACTGAAGGATTGGTGGTTGCGTCAGAGCAGCTTTTACATTCTGGAATGCCCTTTGATGATTGTCGGACCATGCAAAGATGTTGTTTTTCATGAGAAGTGGTCGGAGGGGTAGTGCTGCTGCGGCGATGTCGCTGCTAAAATGACCTAGTTGATTTACCAATCCGAAGAATGAACGCAGTTCAGTGATGTTTGTGGGTGCTGGAAATTGTGATATGGCAGAGATTTTGGTAGGATCTGCTGTAATCCCTGTGGAAGAAACGATGTATCCTGCATACTTCACACGGGGTTGGCAGAATGTAAACTTTTCTTTGCTGAGTGTGATGCCATTGTCTCTGCATCGGTGAAGGACAGCTCGAAGGATGTCCACATGTTGACTGAAGGTCTTAGTGTGGATAAGCAGATCGTCAACAACTTTCTGGATGTTTTTCAGATCGGCAAATGCAATGTCACCTCTTCGATTATATTCATCGCCAGTAGCATTGAGTCCCATGGGTGCGCGAAGAAATCGAAAACGCCCTTCTGGAGAAATAAATGTAGTCAGATGTTTGCTTTCGGGGGATAATTCCATCTGCCAATATCCCTGCACTGCGTCCAGAGTACTGAAAAATCTATCCCCTGCATTGACAGAATCGATGGCTTCCTTGGGTGTGCGCATCGGGTATACGGAGCGCGCAACATACTTGTTAAGCTTGGTGTAATCAACACAAATACGTATACGTCCATTTGGTTTTCGCACGACAACCATAGGGTGGCACCAATCCGATGCTTCGTCTTCAAGTTTTTCGATGATGCCTTTTGCTGCCATATCCTGGAGCTCTTGCTTGACTTGGTCGCGTAGACTGAATGCTATTTGACGGGCAGCAGTGATGGCATATGGCTGCGCGTCGGATTTTAGGTGGATCTTCATAGGCGATCCAAGCATGGGCTTTAGTGTTTTGTCGTCACTGAAGACATCTGAGAATTCTGCTAAGAGATGTTGGTGAGTGTTCGCAATCACATCCAGAGAAGGATCCATATCGTTTATTTTCAAATTGCTGGTATCTGGTGTTTGAGTGGATGTGAGTGCCTGTAGGCCTGCATTGTGAAGTGGGAATGAAATTATTCCAAGTCTCTCACACGTTTTGCCTGATAACAGGAATTGCTGAGTGCCGTTGTGCGTGTATATTTTGTCTCTCACCGTGGATGTGCCTATTTTCATGTTGGCAGTGAAATATCCTATTGGTGTGTCACACGTGCCGTTGTATGCGGTAATGGTGATATCTGCAGGGTGAAGGTTGTTTTTATCAAGTCCCAGTTGTGGCAGTAATTTTGCTGGTATGATGTTAATATCCGCCCCTGTATCTGGATATGCCAAGAGTGTTACTGTTGTCGTCTCCGTGCTGACATGGATAGGTACTGATCTAGGCCAATTTCCATGTTTGTCACTTGGAGCGTGAGCAGTGTTAATTGCTTTTTGTGATGGATGTGCCTGATCGGGTGGTTGGTTCCGGGTACGTTTTTGACAAACTGCTTGGAAGTGTCCTTTTATAGCACAGTTTTTGCAAACGGCATCTTTTGCAGGGCAGGCACTGCGACGCACATGGGGCTTTCCCCCACACCAGTAACATTTTCCACTTGTGTGATTTTTTTGATGTGTTGGAGACGATTGGACTGTATCCATGGGAGGCGTGTTATCGCGCTGTCTCGAGTTGACTTTAGTTCCAGCATATCGAGCAGTGGTAGTTGTTTTTGTTTGATCAGAGCATGCAGATTCAAATGCTCTACAGACTGTGAGGACCTCGTTGAGGCTCGGGGCTGGTCGGATTTCCAGCAACTTCTTTTGTAGCTCAGGATCTTGAATACCAACGGTGATCAGCGTGATCAATTGCGTATCGATGCAATGAGTGCAGGTATCTGCTTGTTGGCCGAGTTGTCGCAAAGCGACGAGGAAGTGTTCAAAGGATTCGCCCGGTTGTTGGCGACGGGTGAAGAAGTGGAAGCGGTCAACTATGATGTTTTGCATTCCACGAATGAAGGTTTGGATTGCCATTATCGCTTCGTCAACTGTAGGTTGGTCTGGTACACTGGCCACAATAGTGATCGATTCGTCAAAGATAGCTTGGAAATCCTGAGAGAGATGGGTCCGAAGAGCCGCCATTTGCACCAGTCGGTCATGTTGAGTGACGCGATTGATTAGTGCAAAGTCTTGCCACGATTTTCGCCATGTGGAAAATTCGGCCATAGTTGGGGTGCCAGATAATTGATTGGTGCAAGCCGGGAGGCGGAGCGCAGGTGGCTGTATTGTGGGAGAGGCTTGAGTGGCAGTGTGAAGCTGACCTGATTGTTGTATTGCCTGTAGTAGAAGGCCGAAACGCTCCTCCGTAGCTTTGCGCTCTTGACGAAGTTCGTCGTGTAATCGAGTCCGTTCATCGGCTTGCTGTTGCATAATCTGTAGTATTATGGCCATAGATTCGCTGTTTTCCGCCGGTGCTGGTATTTCCGCTACCGGTTTTGTCGCCTTTTTGCCGCTTTGACTCATCGTGTCACGCGGAGAGTTCAGAACGTTCACGAATATTGTTCGATTTTAGCGAATACAAACGCGTTCCTTTAAAATGTCGGCTGCGCCATGTTGTGTTCGTAAGATTTTATTATAAGACATTTGATAATAAATCACTACGAACAATAATTATTATTTCTACATTTTGGCGTCCCGGAAACGGAAACACAACAAGAAGGAGGAGAGTATATATCTCCTAGAACAGTGTACCATAGATTACATATTTCTAGAGTTCCCATCAATGCTGATTGCCAGTGAAAAGAATTTGACTGATAATATACCTAGCGATGTCATTTTCAACAGCTTAGCTGCCTTCTCGCCAGTGCTGAGGAAGCACTTCATCTGCAGCTAGTATACGTAAGCATGCAGCTGATATATAATAGGGCTGTTGAAAAACTGTCTAGTCACTTTCTATATAGGGCCCTACTGTAGCTTGCGTGAAATTTACAATCAATATAGCCTATGTAGGCTGTCAGCCCCTCCAATCGTGCAAGTCGATGTGTTCCAGAAGTCTAAACAGCGACCTGGTAAGACCGATTGTTCTTGAAGAGGAATTCTCAATCTGTCACTGAAGTGAAAACTAAAGTGCCAGTCGCTACTGCAGAAAAGCAAAGTAGGATTCATTACTCTCATCAGCAGTTCTTCATTCTGATCTGGTGGCAATGCTCCAGCAACCACTAGCCAGATTCCAGCACTCGTGGTTGTGTAGCCGAGCATTTTACTTCAGACTGCAGATCAGGCAGGATAGCGTAGACGCCTGCATCTGTTTATCTCATGGCTGGCACCAGACCATCATGGCATTCTGACTTGATCCACTGTTTAGACTTAACCACTGAGGAATTATTGAGTTATCTTGTTTTGAAGAAGCCTTCAACGATGACACATGATCAGCTGCTTTAAGTGAACTCAAAGTTACACTGCCTCCTTCAGACTAAATTTCTTCCTTCTCCGACTTCATCATTGAATAATTACTTAGAAAATATTTTTATACGTCAGCTATTTCATTTGATTTACAAATTTCAGAAAGCGTTTTGTCCGTTTGGAAATAAACAAATATATACATACATACATATATATATATATTAGGGTGCTTTTAAGGTACATGTGAAATCTTAAACTCGAATATTTTTTAACGACCAAGTCAGATTATCGTGACAGATCATGAATAACCTCCATATCCAAAATTATATCTTAATAGCTCAACATTTAGGACTTGCGCAAAGCGACCAAAGTTAGGAACCAGGTTGGATTATAGGCAATATTTTCATGATTCCCATTCTTGCCAGCCTTTGACCCCTTCTGAATGGCCGCTTCCCAACTAATCAATATTCGTGACAATGACAGCTTATCTTTTGCTTATGTCATGGGTGTCGTGCTGCAAATGGCGGACAGTGTTTGTTTTAATTAATATATCATATCGCACTTGGGATGGCTAAATCTACTAGAAAAAAGGCTGAAATCTGGTTGATAGGCAGTACGGAAGATCATTTCAGTTATGCGAAATTACCTACACGAGGACAGGTTCTGAAGGTGCTTTTTAATTTCCATACACTAAGAAATCAGAGTCTGGATGATAGCGTAAAAGAAACGGCAGCTATGGTACTCCCAATTTGGGAAAGAGCCCGCATTCCAACGAAGGCTAGGAATCACGTTTGGGATCGGCTACGACATCTCCATAAGGAATGGCAAAACCTTAAGAAAAGTATTTCGAGGACGTCAGAAACCGAAGATGGCAAGCGTGAGGCTTTCAAGGATTCCCTGGAGGATCTGTTTGATATTGCCCACAGTGATGCCATGACAATAATCAAGATAGAAGAGGATCGACAGTTTTTGAAAGCACAGCGTGAGAGAGGACGACGTGGTTCAATGGCAGGTATTGATGTCAAACTTTCAAAGCAAGAAACGAGAGTGGCAGCAAGATCAGCAGCACTTGCAGAGCGTATGGAACGCTATCGTGCTAGCACAGCTGCTGCAGCGACAGAAGTTTCTGTGTTGGAAAAGTCATCCGAAGAAGAGGCGTCATCCAGTAGCTCAGAAAAAGAACCAGAACCTTCGACGTCTGCTTGGCCACCAAAACGGCGAAGGGGGACAATCTCTGTCGTTACTCGTGATGTTGCTGCTGCTCTAGATCGTACCAAAACCAGCAGCAGGAAGGCCTCTCACATTTTGACTGCTCTCGCTGTATCCAATCTTTGTGCAGCACCAGCTGGCGAGCTGATTATCAGTCCTTCTGCGATTCATCGAGCAAGGAAGGATAGCCGTGCAGCCCTAGCAGCAGAGATTCATGAATCTTTCGATCCGAAAGTTCCTCTTACTATTCACTGGGATGGCAAGATCATGCCAGATGCTACAGGAACAGGACGAGGGTGTGTTGATCGCCTTCCGATAATGGTATCTGGTAAGGAGGTGACCAAGCTATTGGCCATCCCCAAACTCCAATCTGGTACAGCTGCCGTCATGTCAGATGCGTGTTTGGTCGAGATCAGACGTTGGGGATTGGAAGACAGAATCGTGGCCATGTGTTTCGATACAACAGCGAGCAACACGGGTTGCAAGGGCGGCGTATGCATCAGGCTGGAAACAGAATTAGGAAAGGACCTATTGAACCTTGCTTGCCGACATCATATTTCTGAAATTGTTCTGGAAAAGGTGTTTTCACTGCATGATTCTGCAAGGTCTCCAAAATTGGAACTCTTTGTTCATTTCCGAGACTTCTGGCCACAAATCGATCAGACCAAGTATCGCACAGCAATGGAGGATAAAGATGCAGTACAGCATATCACAGAAATTCGAGATAATGTCATCAGCTTCGCATTGCAGCAACTGAGTACTGATCATTACAGAGATGACTACAAAGAGCTACTTGAGCTGACAGTAATTTTCTTAGGAGGAATTCCGCCAAAAGGAATAAAGTTCAGGTACCCAGGGGCAGTTCATAGAGCACGCTGGATGGCACGTGCGATCTATGCTATCAAAATGTGGCTTTTCAGAGATCAATATCCCATTCAACAACGTCAGAGCTCAGAGAGGGCATCACGAACATCCTATTCTCAAAAGGTGTGGAATCATTTAGTTCGAGTGTCCCTTTTTGTGACAACAATTTATGTGAAGTACTGGTTCACATGTGTCTCACCTAAAGAGGCCCCAAGGAACGATCTTGAATTCTTGAAGGCAATCCACACTTATCAAGACAAGGAAGTCTCACAGGTCGCCTCAACAGCATTTTCGCGACACCTTTGGTATTTATCAGAGACCCTGGTTGGCCTCAGCCTTTTTGATGATTCAGTCACCGTCAATGAGAAGCAGCGCATGGTCTACAACATGCAGAACAATCAGGGATCTGATGATCCTCCAAAGAGGATTCCTCCCATACATGATCCACTTACAAAAGCACTGCCCGATTTCGTCTCCACTTCAACCTCAAAAATATTCAGGATCCTCGGATTGGATGACTCTTTTCTTGAACGAGATCCGCAACAGTGGGAGTCAGAGCAATCATACAATGAGGCAAAAGACATCATATCTGCCCTAAGAGTGACGAATGATTTGGCAGAGAAAGGAGTGGCTCTTATGCAGACCTTCAATGAAGCGCTGGTAAGAAATGAGGAAGAGAAACAATTTGTTCTGCAAATGGTTGAGTACCATCGAGATAAATTCCCGAAAGCACTAAAGGGAATAAATTATGACGAATAACTGACAGTATTTCCTTTGATTATGACATATATCTAATGTTCAAGGTTCTAAAATTGTTTGGATCTCTGAAAATAACAATGAATCACATTGATGACAAAGTCACAAATCTTAAAGGGCTTTGCGCAAGTCCTAAATTTATTTCGATTTTCACATAATTTGGCAGATAATAATTACTATCATGATGGAACAGAAAACCAACTTGGTCGATGTTTAATTCGAGACTTTAATATTTAGACACACCCTAATATATATACATATATATTATATCTATATATATACACACGATGTGACTGAGATCCACAATCACTTAGGCTTCATGAATGACATGGTGCCAGCCAGCTGAATAATTACAAGTGGCAGAAATCCAGTATGGTTGATGCACTCAGCAAATGGCATCTATAGGATGAGTAACAACAGCAGCATTCCCTGAGAAAATTTAGTTGTGCTTGGAGAATTAATTATGCCACTTTTCACAGATAAGTTCATGAGCACTAGGCATAATATGGAACGGTGGTCGGGTCACCCGTCAGGAAGTCCAACCGTTTTATCGAAGGGAATTGAAGATGAGTTAGCAGCTCACGTACGGAACCTAGCATCAGCTGGCTTTCCATGCAGCCAGATGGACGTTAGAAACCTAGCATTTGATTGTGCTGCAAGGGATAATATCCGAGATATTCCTGAACATGCACTGATCCTGGCAACACCAGTGAACGTGGGCTGCCACCAAACGCATTGCTGAGCTCAGTACAGATTACGTATTTGGATCTAAATACATTTGTCATTCATGACGAAATGCTGCACTTGCCAGCCATGCCCGCAAATGACAATTCACCCAACTCAGCATCCCCGACTATGAATACCAAGGGAGTGCAGAAATTGGGGTCACATCTTGTACCATTTCCATCAAGGGCAAAGGCGCAGTCAGAAAATTTGGTCAGTTTGAGCTTTTAGTTGTTTTTCCTTATTATTCCGTACCTGCCTATTGCTATTTGAACGATGCAATGTAATGACTGGACACGTGAAGGTAAATAGTAGTACAGCGTGAGCAAAATTTTAAATAGTATTTTTATATTTTCAAAGTGTATGAAAATATATTATATTATATCGCGTCTACAGTCTATCTGTGTATGCAATCTATGTATATCGCGTCTACAGATAGAATAAAAAAGAACGTCTTCCGTGTTCGAGTTGCCGGAGTCATGTTTAGTCGGGTGATTGGACCTGTTGTGGAGAACTACGTCCGAGTGTGAAAGGAGAGTCTACAGGTGTATTAGAAATTGATTGATTGATTGAGTTTAACGGCACTTCAGCACATAATGGGCTATTTCGTGCCTTAACATGATTATTGAAACTGCATTGTTTATTTTATACTAAAAACGTTTGCAATCGATAAATAGGATAAACTTTTTTTTTAAAAGAGCAATCTGAACATCGCACAAGTAAAATTAATAAATTAGGTTAAAACATGTTAAAGCTTAGGTCAACATTAGACATTTCATAAACTAGAAATCATATCTATTTAAAATCTTCCAACATTACACTTTGTTGTACAGTTGTATTTCTTTCAATTGATTGATTGATTGAGTTTAACGGCACTTCAGCACATAATTGGCTATTTCGTGCCTTAACATGATTATTGAAACTGCTTTGTTTACTTTATACTAAAAATGTTTGGAGTCGATAAATAGGATAAACTTTAAAACAAGAGCAATCGGAACATCACACAAGTAAAATTAATAAATTAGGTTAAAACACGGTAAAGTTTAGGTCAACATTAAATATTTCATAAACTAGAAATCATATCTATTTAAAATCTTCCAACATTACACTTTGTTGTACAGTTGTATTTCTTTCAAATACAGCAAAATATTCTTTGGAGGAACATGTTCAAAAATATCAGAAAGGGATTGTTCCATATAATATTTTTGTCTTGTCGTTGTAAAATCAACACATGACACCAGTATGTGTTCCACTGTGAGAGGGCAACTGCACCCCACACACTGCGGCGCATCTTCTTTCTTAAGCAAATGAACATGCGTAAGATAAGTATGGCCTATTCTTAGCCGTGCTAAGACTACTTCATCTCTACGGTTGTCTTGGGAGGCATGGTGCCATCTTTCTATATTGGGATTAATAGTATGGAGTTTATTACGATCCATGATACTCCACTTTAACTTCCATTGATCATATACATAAGCATTTATGTATTGTTTGGCATCAGAATATGGCACTTTGCAGTATGACACTGCATCTGAAAGGGCTGCTTTGGCAGCTGCGTCTGCAGCCTCATTGCCTCTAATGCCAACATGACCTGGCACCCAGCAAAATTTAACCATTTTGCCAGACATTGTAATCCGGTGGTACTTGGATACTACATCTACCACAAGCGAGTGGTTTAGATTATAACCTGCGACAGCTTGCAAAGATGACAGTGAATCACTAATTATTAAAAACTGTTTCCTTCTGGATTTACTTGTAATATCCAGAGCTAGAAGGAGACCTATAAGTTCAGCTGTGTAGATAGAAGTTTTATCTGGAAGTCGTACTGATAAAGAACTGTCCTCTGCAAATGCACTTGCGGCTACTGTGTCACCTTCTTTTGAGCCATCAGTATATATTTTTATGTATGATGTATAGTTTGATAGTAGCTCTTGAAACATACATTTATATATATCTGGACTAGTGTCAGACTTCTTATGTTCATGCAATTCAAGCAGTACCTGAGGTCTACAAAGGGACCATGGCGGAAGAGCACCAATGTTCTGTTCTGCTATACAACTCATGTCAAAGTCCAGATCTTCTAGATGGGGTTGCAGGCGAATACCTAGTGGTGGTATAGCAGTTAGCTTGTTGTTAAATAGCTGCCGATTGTCTGGTTGAAATACAGACCGGTATGTTGGATTCCTTGGGTTACTCTTAAGTCTAGATACATACTGAAGCTCCAGTTTTGTTCTTCGTAAAGATAAGGGGGTGACGTCAGCCTCCACCTCAAGACTAGCAACTGGTGATGTGCGAAAAGCACCTAGACAAAGGCGTAGAGCCTGATTCTGAATAGGGTTGCCGTTGAAAATGGGTAACACTGATTGTAATAGTAACTTCCAATATTTCTGAAGTAATTTATCCATTCACTCCAGTATCATGCTTCTGAAGAATTTCTGTTGATATGAGGTGTCTGAACTATTGTGCTGGCCTTTAGTGTTTGACTTGTTTTTTTAGAGCACATATTGAATTCACGAGGTCGGGAATCAGCGGAAGTGACGTTTCAAATGAAGTGCGGTTGGCATTTCAAAAAAAGTATGTTTTCAGGATTTTTCTAAATTAGACGGTGTTACAGTATTTCACTTTACCTGTAAAGTAATGATTGCATGATCAGATAAAATCCCAAGACAGCATGCTTAGAAGTGCATTGTAGATTTGTTTTGTGGCACACCAGCAACACACCATTTTTACGTGGCACACCGCCGGTCGATCCGCGACACAGTGTGTCGCGACACACCGGTTAAGAACCTCTGCTTTACTGGATGATGAATGACAGGCTGGAATTGAGTTTTTAAAATTTCTTTGAAGGTTAAAGGGCCTGCAGCTCAACATGGAAATTCCTTGTTACAGTATTTGACAGGATGTTCGGCATTCAGGCCAACTCTTACTGCCGCTGAAAATGGGTAACACTGATAGTAATTAGTAACTTCTAATATTTCAGAATTAATTTATCCATTCACTCCAGTATCATGCTTCTGAAGAATTTTTGTTGATATGAGGTGTCTGTTGGCCTTTAGTGTCTGACTTGTTTTTTTAGAGCACCAAATCTAGTGCTTCAAATGAAGGTGATGTCTTGAATGAAGTGCGTTTGGCCATTCTAAAAAAGTATGTTTTCAGAATTTTTCTAAATTAGAACGTGTTACATTATTCACTCTACCTGTAAAGTAATGATTGCATGATCAGCAGCAAGGTCTTTGTCACTTTGTGTGCTTAAAGTGAGAAAAATGGCCACTTATGTCAAAAACAAGTCAGAACTACCAATGGACGAACGAGCGATTCAAGGACTTAGTGTCTGATCATTCGACGAATTCCTGGATCACGTAGATACCGATGGATTTGGTGCCTCCCAATGGCAGACAGAAATGCTGCAGTTAGTCTCGACAACACTCAACGTGTCTTCACGTCTGTTACTACACCGGGGACAGGTGTAAGCAAGTCGTCATCAAACTGAATGCCAGTTGATGAGGTAGCGAAGAGTAACCGATGTGCACACACACACACCTGAAATAAGCACTTAAATGGACTGTTTGGAAACTTCTGGAACACTTTCAGTCGCCTAAAGAAGTGTAGTTTATATCTAACAAAGTAAACAAGGCAATACAGTGTAGACTGTAGAGCATCCTACAGTAGATGCAACTTGCTACAGATGATGCCATATATAAATTGTTGTAATTACAACTACAAATATCTTATCTGTCGGTTGGTTGGTATCTCATTCGCTTGCAGCTGGATAAGAGATGCTTGGTCAGAGATATGTTATAAGCTAATATTGCTTAATGCTATGAAAGGTGATCTTTGGTGTAGGACAGATATAAAAAGAATAGGTTTACCGGTGCCGTCTGCAGCCTTGGGTTTGCCAAACATCTAGCAATGCTGCATATGCCGAACATGATGTACAAGTCATTTTTAGAACAGAAATCGATATGGACGACTTGAAAATGGTAGGACATTTTTATAAACCAGATCATTATCGTTACAAACATTTTAACATGTGCAAAGTGGCACACAGACTTTGCAAATTAGAGATGCTTTAAGTCAAATGTAGTTTAAATCTTACAAAGTCAACAAGTGTAGAGCATCCTAGATGTAGCTTGCTACTGATGACATCATATAAATTATTGTAATTGCAATTACAACCGTCTGATGTGTCATTTGACTTGCATCATATTCGCTTGCACCTGGATAAGAGATGTTTTGTCAGAATGTGTTACAAGCAAACATTGCTAAATGCTATGAAATGGTGATCTTTGGTGTGTAGGATATACAAGAAAAAGGGAAAAATGTGGGGCCCTCAGCAGCCCCGGATTTACCAAAACAACTGGCGATGTTGTCTCAATCTTGAATTTTTTAAGGTCGGGTGAGACCTCTTCATGCACCGTGGCAAAGATTATCTGAAAATGGTTGATTATCTCTTGGGCTACTTTGAAGTTGACCGTTTGCCGTCCAAACGTGTTTCTGACATAACATATGACCTTCGGCAACAATTCGCACGCCATGGAATTCCATCTGAAGTTATGATGAATAGTCCGTTTCGTGCAGAAGAATTTCTGGAATTTGCAGCGGCATGGGAGTTCAAAGCAACGACGTCCTCACCGTGTTATCCACAGAGTAACGGGAAGGCAGAATCAGCCATTAAAACCGCCAAGCGTTTGATGTCGAAGGCTAGTGAAGGGGGCGTATGGTCCCATTCCTGGCGCTTCTTGCCTGGCGCAATACCCCCTCTGCGCAACTGGGACAGAGACCAAATCAGGTCATGTTCAATAAAAGGACCTGAACCCTTCTACCAAACACCGCCGTTCTCCTAACTCCGCCGATAGCAGCTGAAGTCCAAGCTGCCCTGGCGGCCGCCAAGCCCACTATTACGACAAGAGGGCGAAATACCGACCGCCTCTGACCGTAGGTCAAACGGTCAATTAGGAAATCTGCTACTTATACGTCTATCTTTATGGGTTTAGGCATTGAATACCATACATATTGGAAGTGTTTAAAAGATGTCCTCCTGCAGGACTGCTCTGGTCATCACTGTGTCTGTTGACTAATAGATGCTTTGAGAACTGTCTACACCTTTGCTGTGTGGTTTAACAAATAATTTATCATTTTACCATCCTGTTATCAAGTTGAATGTCTGAGCTTTTGCATTTTGCGTTACAGAATACGCCAAGAGACATTACGAATAGCTCAATTTTAGACAATGAGCTCTGAGGCTGTACAGTGCCATCGTACTGGACAATCTATCATAGTTATCGTGAGTCAAAAACTTCACATTGTTGCCCCTTCATTTGCTGGTCATGATTTCCGATGACAGGAGCCAATTGTACACGATTTTAGTTTTCTCCAATTCTCATGTATTGAGAACTGTATACAATCAGTTTCAAGATGCTAAACTAATTATTATTCATTAGATGCATCTATATAGCACCTCTTAAAGGGGCTACTCAGAGGCGGTTATTATAGGGTGATGTGAACATCTGTCAAAAGATCATAACAGATTTTGTGACAGAGCCCTTTGCAGCAGTCCTTGGATTATAAATTAATATTTACAAGCACTTATGATTCTACATTACGATTGCTTTAAATTTAGTCATATTGGATTTGATGTAGTCATGATAAAACAGAACATTAGTTTTAAATAAGAAATTACTTTGCAAACCAAGAATACTTACCGGTACTTACTTAGTCCTTCCTCGCGCTGGTAGCGCATCGGGCGACACAGCCTCTCCACGTTAACCAAGAATATGTTGATCAAAATTTATAAAGCATTTGGCTGTTTGCTATATTTTAGTTTTTGTAGCTTGATCAACTGTCCAACTGTCTCTCACTAACCGGCTTTGATTAAATCCATGCTATATTTTATTTCTGTAGTTTGTCCATTTCTGACAACTTTTTGGACCTGTGAAAAAAGTTCTGCACAGTGCACAACCTAATCTTAAAATCCTAAAGTGCACATTTTCTCAGTACTTTACTATGACTAATATTATTATATTATAATAGCATAATAATTTTCAATTACAAAATTAATATCAATTCATTAATAATTTTGTAATAAAACATGACCATATTGTTTGGAGTACGTTGTCAGTGTTTGTCAACATGAAGCATCTGGACAGTTGGATTGGGCAGTGGCGAGTGTGAGGGGTCCAGTGGTTGTCCAGTTGCTGCAGCTTGACAGTCACTTGATGGAGCCTAGCTGTCAGAGTGTACATTCCGACAGCTCCTTGGTGTGCAGGGTAGGAGGGCTGTCACGTGGGGATTAAGATCAACTCCGCCTCAGAAAATGAGAATCGCCATTCGTTGAAACTAAGCTGACTTCCCTGGTGTGGTTTAGCAACTAGAAAGCATCCGTTGTTGACAATTCTATTCACAGTCGTCTCTTGTAGCCAACCATTCATTCGTCTGTTCACGTAATCTCCATTCACTTGCAATTGCCAATTGTGCATGATTTTAGTTTTCTCCAATTCTCATGTATTCATATGGTCACAGAATCATGTTTTATCACAAAATCTTAAAATACTGAAATAACAATGTTCATGTGGCTAGGATAGATAGGCAAGTATATAAAATATAATAAAAATAACATTATTGTTATCGGACTCTTATCGATACTTGTCGTTCCATTATTTTTGGTTTCATTACAGTTTATTGTAACCTGTAATTTCTTTTGCTGAATGAACAGTGTGACTAATTATGAGCCAGCATTAGACGTCAGCGTACGGCTTTGCCAAGTGCTATATTGTGCGGTGTGTGATAGAGAAATTCAGAGTAACCATAATTTGGATGTTTTCAGCAATTTTGAGGATACTGAGCAAGCTGCGATCCTTGCGTTCAAGACTGTATTCCCGAACGTTGTTCAACAAGGATGCCTGTTCCATCTAAGCCAGTGTATTTGGCGCACAATGCAGCAAATCTCTGGTCTGCAGCAGGCTAGCAGCGTTATTTAGCGGATGCTGAATTTGCACTGGGAGTGCGGCACTTGGCTGCCTTGGCTTTTGTGTCAACCGCCGATGTTGCCGCTGTTTTCGATGAACATATGGAGTCACCTTTCTTCACAAAACACTGCACCAAATTAAGGGAATTGACAAATTACTTCGAAGACACTTGGATCGGCAGGCCGGGGCGACGAAGAGGTCAAGATGCGCCCATGTTCGCTATTCGGCTTTGGAATGTGCACGCACAAGTAACAGAGGACATCCCAAAAACGAACAACTCAGTCGAAGGTGTCCCATTATCTTTTTCTATTATAGATTACACTTCGTATGCGGCTTTACTCAATGATTAATGGGCACCAGTAGCCTGCTACAGACTTCCAGAGATTTGGATGCTAGGCCTACATCGAGACCAGCCGATTATACTTACTAGACTTATTATGCTCCTTGGGAATTACCTCCATGCTATAATTGGATCACAAGTAATTCCTGTAAGGTAATTTAGGGCATGCAGTTAAGCGCGTTTCTGTTGCTCCTTTTAAAGTTGCCGCTTGTACGCTCTTGTTGAACATGGATAAGAGTAACCATGGTAACCGACCTGGGCATCTGACGTACGACGATCGCCTGGCCTTTTAAGATCGCCGTCTGGGCACAGTAGCCACGTCTTACTTTCCTTTCAAGTGCAGCCGCCGCTCTACGCACTGTCTCTAGTGACGTAGTCACACCTCTGCCTTGGCTACCGTGTGTCCGCCTGTATGTGTGCGTGTTGGGCGTGTGTATGTGACGAAAGGCACTAGTCCTGCACTAGCATGACCCGAGGACCTCTGCTTCCTTTCCCCTGTCGGTCTGTCTGTTGTACGCGTGCGTGTCTGCGTGTTGCCCAAGAACGAATTACTTTGATGTCTTTGATGTACTTAAACTGCATTTGCGGTGTGCCGTTTGATGCTGTCGTATAAATAGAGGCCCGTTGCCTCTGTGTGAAGTTAGTTAATATTCGGACGGTCTGGGGCGTGTGTCACGCCGTGTAAGTTAGTTATGATTTGACAGACCTGCTGTGTGTGTTGGGTTAGTTACGATTTGGCCGTCTTAGAGTACGTGTAGATTAGTTAGCATTTGGCCGTCTTAGAGTACGTGTTGAAGTTAGTTATGATTTGGTCAGCGTTGAGTCGATGTTGAAAGAGTTAAGACGATTGAAACTATTTTCGGTGTTGGTTTCCTGCCTGAACTATTAATCGGTCGTCGTGAAATCCTATGCCCGACGGGAAAGGTGTTACAGCGCGGACAGAAGAAGAGGAAGTATCCAACTCGACATCCTGGTACCCGAAGAAGAGAAAGAGAGAGAAGGATCCGACCGGAAGCAAGCCAGGGCCGATAGAAAGAGACCGCCATATTGTTACGATCAGCCCGATAGCTTCACATTCCATAATAATTGGTATCGCTCTGTTCACCAAATGCATTATGTTTTGCTTTTGTTAAGGTTGGCACCGCGGGTTCTGTCAGCTGCTTGGTGCCTATCATCCTTCAAATATGGAAGTTTATTGAGGCCCTGAAGAAGGAGCAAAGCTTGAATGAACTGAAGCTGGAACAATTCTTAGCTGGACAACTCCCGCCTGCGGGAAAGAAGAAATTCAAGGACTGTGCTGAACGGCTGAAGAGTCGTTGCTGAGTATGGAAAGCGCCCAAATATGGACTATTTGAGGAGCATTGCTCACAACCTTGAGTTGCAAGCATAGGCTAATAGTGACATTTTTTATATGGACAATCTTTATATAATGACGCTATAGATGTATAAAACTAGTCTTAGCACTGAATTAGCATACAAATGATAAAACTTGTAGTAAAATCATCCGAATTCTATTAAACATGCTTCATTTTGAATGTCGATCTTTTGATTTTCGACATTTTGATTGTCGATCTTTTGACTTTTTGATTGTCGACCAAACGATCATTCGACTTTTTGATCGTTCGATTTTTTCATCGTCGACCAAATGATTTTGACCAAATGACTTTCGACCAAATGATAGGATACCGTTTGTGCTTTTCAGTTCTATTCTTGGGTAAAATCTTATATACCATCCATGCAGACATCACATTCATGAACTGGCGGCTCATGGGATTTCAGAGAGGCTGGCTCCTAAGAGCATTTCAGGTCAGGAAGTGGGCGATGGATAACTGCCAAAGGAATTTATCTTTGCAAAATGCGACCAGATCGTTAACCTTTGAAACAAACAACTGGAAGTCAGCAGAAAGGATATATCCATAGCACATCGTCTCCAAAGAGGTCAGATGGAGGGATAGTACACACAACTAAAACCAAACAGTGAGTTTCTTTAAGAGTTTACCTGTCGTCAAGACAGGCCATATAACAAAAGACGATCACAATGAAGTGATGAAATAGTGCTCAACAATTCTACGAGATGGTTAGTGATGTGGTGCATCGTTTCAAACACACGTACAAATAACACGACCAGATGAACAGAAAAGGCTCGAAAATAAATTTGAATAGACAGTTCTAAGGAAAAAATGTTGCAGAATTCCGTTTACTTGTTAGTCAGCCACACACTTCACAAAACGTTGAGGACCCAGTCGCTTATCCTTTAGACGTCTTCAACCAATGTCATACAAGCAGACACCGATCCTGCAAACTCAACCCATGTTGTACATGCAGACATCAATCCTTTGAATTTGTTCATGTTGGGAATGCATATCAAGTGCCATTTATTAATACTGACAAATTCAGAGATCTGATAGATGACCTTTGATGACTACGAACCTTAGTTACTTTAGTTACCATTCGTAATCCAGTCCTGAGTGAGATCATGCATGTATCAATGAAGTTTGTGGCTTGACATCAGTTACAATCATGGCTCTTCAAGTCTCAGAAAGTAGTGGCACATTAAGACAGATCATTGAAGCAGGAGGTTGAAGGCACCTTCAGAAAAAAGCAAGGGAAGAAAGAGTCGGTAAACAAAGGCTAAAAGACCACTATGATAGTTCACACAAAAAGCTTCTCATATATCTGCTGTTAGATTTGCACATATTTCCTGGATGCATGGCATGCCTTGGGTTAAAGCCCAATGGGTAAAGAAAAGCATCACAAGTGGAAAGTCAATCACTTGTGAAAATCGCGACAGAAGAAAATTACCTTATGGGCAGTTGTGGCTTGATAATTAATTGTAGTGAACAAAAAAAAAACATGCTTGTATAGTTTTTACTTACATTGTGAATAGTACTAACGCTGACTCATATAACTCATATACTCTCTACATTGAATTCAGTTACAAGTGCAGAAGCACGACACATTATTCTCTCTTCATCGCCAAAGTCCTGTGAACTAGATCCCATACCTACCTTCCTGCTTCACGAATTCATCGATATTTTACTTTCTCTCCTCACAACACTGCAATCGATCTCTACAGAAAGGCATTCTACCATCGATGCAGAAGATATCAATCCTGATCCCTGCTCTGAAGAGCAGTGGATTAGATCTGACTAATCCCGGGAACTATAAGCCGATGGCGAATGTTACGTTCCTCTCGAAGCTCATCGAACAGGTCGTCACCATGCAGCTCGTCGCTTACGTAGAAGGGAATAATCTGCTGCCTCAGAATCAATCCAGTTTCAGAAAATTCCACTCAACTGAAACGCCTCTGCTCCGACTCCTCTCTGACATCTACGGAGCTACTGACAGAGCTCAGCTGACCCTGCTGGCCCTTTTCGACGTCAGCGCTGCTTTTGACACTGTAAACCACGAGATTTTGCTAGAGCGACTGAGTGTTTCTTGTGGTTTGTCTGGTGTATTTTACAAATGGATAGATTTTTTCTTCATTCATGAACGTTATCTCTGTGTGGTCCTTTGTTCTTCTAGGTCCTCATGGGTGCATGCACAATATGGTCTACCCAGGGTTCAGTCCTTGGTCCCATACTTTATATTATCCAGTAGCGTAGCTAGGGGGGGTCAGGGGGGTACACGTGTCCCCGGGCGCCGAGGGAAGGGGGCGCCAAAATGAAGGTTGAAAGTAGCAATTTTGCACTTGTATTTTGGCTAATTTGTACCATATAAATTTGTAAGATTCAATTTTGGCGCCCCAAAACATCCAGTAAGAATCATATTGCTTACAAACCGCTTGCCAGGCATGATTTTGGCGCCCCATTGCGCACCAACAGGCGCCCCATACTCATTGTAAGTGACCAAGCCACAACGTAGCTGGGGTTGTTAGGCCACGCACACTCTGGCTGCACCCAATATATTTCCACTCAGAAATATCCCACCCCAGCTAATGATCCACGCACTACAAATTCGCGTGGTCAACTGGTTGTGAAGGAATCTTGGGTCAGAATGAATAATTATCTGGATTCTGCTGCATCAATTGCCCAGTTCGCCCAATGGCCGAATAGAAGGTGAGTGGGGTTACTGGAGTATGCTGGCTCGGGTAGAGTTAGTACCTTTCCATCTGTGGGCTGCTAGTAGATTAGTCTGGCTTGGCTCTTGTCTCTGAAACTGATGCCTGATAAGCAGAGGGTCCCAGATGGATATTTGTCTACTTCATTGGGTCAAGAGGTCAACAGCTCAGGGGCCATCCATAAAGTACGTCATGCTATTTTTGACCATTTTTGACCCCCTCCCCCCTGTCACAAACTGTCACAAATTTCGAACCCCCCCCTAAAGTACGTCACACTTTCGGGAAAAAAATTTAAAAACATGACCATTTACCTAACCCTCTAAACCCTAGGATACTATCCCTAATCCCTCTGATAGTGACGTGTGTCCCTAAACGCTTTGATAGTGACGGGAAATCAACTTTTATCCCGCCAGGCCGTGTTTTAGACACGCCTGGCCAGGCCGGGTCGGATTTTAGGTACTAAGAACAAAACAAAAAAAAGAATTTAAAAAATAAATGTGTGACGTCACACATGGCCTGACCCCTCCCCCTGTCACACACTGTCACACTTTCTTACACCCCCTCCCCCCTGGAGCGTGACGTACTTTATGGACGGCCCCTCAGGCGTTCTTTCAAGAGGGTATTGTGCTGTCTTGTACTGTTATTTTGTTTGAATTTAAATAATTAGGTCTACTATTTAATTTTAAATAATAAATTTATTAGTTTTACGTTATATAACTCAGTACAAAATAATCAACTATCGGTACGTATACTTATTAAATTTTTATTCTTTCATCGACAGCATGCACGCAGGCCTATGTGTTATGATATAATGTATGATATGTCAATATCATTAATAAATTTCGAATGATAGGCCCTACTTAGTTTTTAGTTTAATATTATTAAATATTGTATTAAATTAGAAGTCACAAAGGTTATCGGAAAATACAAATGTGCGACAAGAGGCGTTTTGTCCCAGGTGCGGGGTAAAACGTTCCTCTGAACACCTTGTATTTAATTATTTTGTAATGTCATCTTTTGGAATTTTATTAAACACAGTAGTACTGTATTTAGGATATTCACCACTAGATCTTACAATAATTTCACGCTCGAAACGATATATTATGCCTACTCACTTTGCAAATTAGAAGAAAAAACCTTTAAAGGGGTGTTCCCCACCCCTCTACCCTAATGATGGTAGTGTGGTGGTGATGGTGCAGGACTAGAATCATGATAATTATGTTCGGTTTTCAGTCGAGAGTTCCAATAGGTGGCAACTGGCTATTAAGTAACTGAATGTAAGTGAATGAGGTGAAATTAAAAGGCAAGATAGAATTAAATGAGCAAACTGGCGGAGGTCATTTGAGAGTTCGTTCTAAAGAATAAAGACAGTAGGCCCTAAAGCAATGTGAAAAAATTTAATAGAGGGGGGCGCCAATTTTGTAGTTCTTCCCCGGGCGCCAAATATCCTAGCTACGCCACTGATATTATCTACACCTCAGGTCTTGCCACACTCCTAACAGCGGTTTCGGGTCACATAAAGGATTCACTGCATCTGCCCATGCCCAGTCTCTGCCAAGTCAGTCAAAGTGAAGGTATTCTCCAAAAGCCGAAGATGGCGAAGGGTGACAACTGGGACGGAATGCAATGTCGCTAATAAATTAATTAATTGCGTTTAAGCTGTAGAATTATTGGTTAACTTAGTTCGTTGCTAAGGGGAAATTGGTTGCGAGTCAATTGTTGCGGCTCGCTTACTGACCTGGTAAGGTACGATCAGGGATGTAATAATTCTTTAGCGTCACAATCGTTGAGCCTGGTCAGCCATCTTGATTGCCAGTTGGTAGGGCGCGAAGAATATTGTGTATAGCTGTTTTGTCAGGTAACATTTTGGTGTATAGGCATGATCTGTTTAGTCAACTCTCTTGCTGTGCTGTAATTGATAGTTAAGTGCTTCATTAAATAGCACTGAATAAGAATCAAGAGTGATAATTCTTGGTTGGCCGATCGGGCAGGTACCGCAGACAGGAGCAGTAGTCTGGGGCATTTGTGTAGCGCTCGAGATGGTGAGGCGGTTTATGCCTTATTAAGTTTAGCCAATGGAAATAAAACCCCAGACACACTGACTCGTAACTTGGCTCTTGGAGAAAGAAATCTAAAGTCTGTTGTGGCAAATGTCAAGAACCCTGGTTTCTCGCTTGAAGGGGGGCCATTATTCATCCAATAACCTCGGACAGTCCTTTAGCCTACTCACCGCCTGGTACAGGAAAAGAAGAGCTGGGCTGTGGGTCGCGTGGGAGAGATCAGGGTTCGATTCTCGGGGTTGGGTTAGAACCTATACAGAGGCGTGGTGAACGCCTGTGTGGGAAATCACCTGAGGTTGGAATGCATAGAGGGGAAGGCAGATTCGCTCAACAGCTAGCGTACTTTGAGAGGGGGGTTGACAACCAGACCAAGTGCTACAGGAATCTATTTGACAAAGAACATGATCAAATAGATTAAACTGAGTCACTCTGTTAAACAACTGTTGTACTTTTCTTTTTGGCTTTAGTTTTGCTGCTTCTTTAGCTTTTATCTTGTGTATCCAACCGATCATTGAATTTTGTAGGTTGATGACCTGACAAATGAACTTCATTGGCGACTCAGAGGAATGGGGATTCATGCAACAAGGTCAGAAATCACAATTCTCTCAACCGTCCGTAAAAGAAAGTCATTGGCTAAAAGAGAGTACATACTGAAAACACGAATTCGGGAAGTAAATCACCACTGGCTGAAGAGTAAATTTCTCCTGAAAAGTCGGATACTCATCATGATCCTCTATCTATGCTTTTTTTTCCACAAAGTAAAATGACATAGTACTCTTAGATGCAATAGACTAGACTCTCTATTGAGCACCTCTGTTTGTCTTCTGTGTGGAATCCATTAGACAAAGATCATGATCAAATAGATTGATTTGAGTTTAACAAAACTATTGTATTTTTCTTTTCGGCTTTATTTTCGCTGTTTCATTAGTGTTTTATCTTGTGTATCTAAGTGATCATTGAATTTTCTAGATAGACGATTTGGTCAACGAGCTACATCAAAGGCTGCGATCATCTGGAATTAGGACCACATAAGTGACAAACTTCCAAATCCCAAGAGATGCATATTCATCGTTGTGGCCATACCGGGTCACCACCACCCATCGCTGGAGTAAACCGTGTCTCAAACATGAAGATTCTGGGAGTGACCATACAAGACAATCTGGACACTTCTACACACAATGCTTGAGTATTGGGGACCTGCTCCCACTCCTTATATGCTCTCAAAATCCTTAATTCCCACAGCATCCCACAACCGTGCTGCTCGATGTTGCAAGAGCAACTACTGTGCCCCGTCTCCTCTATGCGGTGCCTGCTTGCTGGGGCTTCACTAAAGCTGAGGACAAGATAAGGCTCAACAAATGTCTGCAAAGAACTCGGCGAATGGGCCCTCTGCCAGGCGACCAACGCCTTGGACATGGTTCGTGAAGCTGATGACAAACTGCTGGCGTCAGTCAGCAGCAATTCATGCCATGTCCTGCATAGTTTGTTTCTGCTTGTAATTAAACGTCACTGTGGTCTTCGCCCTAGAAACAATTAATTGTAGATTAATTGTGCAGCTTCTGTTTCTTGTACTGCTATCTTCTGTTGTAGCTATAGGTAATTTCATCTTGAGCCATACATTGGTACCAATATGGCTAAAATTCAAAAGTCCTCAGACTCTTCATCAAGACAGGGAGGAGATACAATCACACCTGTAGCACTAAAATGTCTGCTATTTAAACTAAAATGTCAATTTACGTTTTTGAGCCAACAACGCCTACCTCGGAACACTGCAGATGAAGTAGTTGGTATTTGTTTGTATCAACAACACGACAAACACTGGAGTTGACGCACCATGTTCGTGCTTTTCAGTTCTATTCTTGGGTAAAATCTTATATACCTTCCTTGCAGACATCACATTCATGAACTGGCGGCTCATGGGATTCCAGAGAGGTTGACTCCTAAGAGCATTTCGGGTCAGAAAGTGGGTGATGGATAACTGCCAAAGGAATTGGCCCTTGCAACATGCGACCTGATCGTTGACCTTTGAAACAAACAACGGGAAGTCAGCAGAAACGATATAACCACAGCACATCATCTCCAAAGAGGTCAGAAGAATGGATAGTACCCAAAACTAAAACCAAACAGTGAATTTCTTTAAGAGTTTCCCTGTCATCAAGACAGGCTATATAAAAAAAGGTGTGCAATGTCTTCAATATGGTACTTGTCGGTTAATTCACATCCACAGGTTTAGTCTGTCTACCTAGAATGAATTTATTAAGAATTTCGGCGTTGGTTCACGATAAACAAAGCAGCGTTAATTTCTTGCAGCAGCATGGCATCCTACATGTTGCGAGACAGTGTGCTAACAACCACCCAATGGTGTTATGTCTAAGGAACGACAGGGCAGATGGAGATGTCTTAAGCGTAGCTTTAGGCAAAACATCCCACTGCGACAAGGCACGTGGCTACAAGGATCACACCTAACTTACCGACAAATCATCCTGTTCGTATATTGCTGGCCCAAAGAAATGACGAGTATTCGTTTTTGCGAGTGTGAACTGGAAATTGCAAAAGAAACAGTAACAGACTAGAATAACTATCTGCGTGAAGTATGCGCCAGCACACTAATTAACAATTAGTACCGAAATCATCGTCAAAATGTCGAAATTGTTGCTTCATTCATCGCAAACGTCTAGCGCGTCGAACAGCACTGGTCGTCCAAAGGAGAACCCTGTTTGGAACTATTTCAATTATAGCATTCAGCTTGATGTCACCACATGCCGTGTTCAGCTTCCAATTAATGGTGATACTGGGTCAACAAACCCTGTGGAAAGGTTTTGAAAGGTAAAAATCTCGCTAATATGAAGGTGCATCTATGTTAGCCTGTACTGCATCAGAAGCTGTTGCTGAGCGCACTTTTTCCACATGTGGTTGGCTGACCAATGGCAGGCGAAATAGACTATCTAAAACTCTGGAGAAGAAAGTGCTTTTGAAGCACAATTTGCCGTTTGTTACTTAGCACTTTTTGCTTAGTTTTGGTTTACAGTTCAACGTGGACCAATGAACAATCTTGTTTTGCTTTAGTGGTTTACAGTTCAACATAGACCATTGAGAGACAACAAGTGTTGTGGACCTCATAGATGCAGATTAGTAAGTGTTATTCTTCATCTCTAAGGTGATAGGTTCATTATCTGCAGATTGTCTTTATAGTCAGATATGATCAAAAATAAAGTGATATTATGTGTTGAAAGTTGTGCAAATAGGTTTGCAAAGCTTTGAAAACTTCTAAAGCAATGTCTGATAGCTGTGCCAAACTGGTTTCATATCATTTAGAAAAGTGAGTGTATTAGTGCCGAGATAAGTACAAAACAAAAAGGCCTTGGTACTTGAGCACTATTAATATCTGTCTCCGAGGAACTCCCTAGAATCATGACTCCCAATCAAATGCTTGCCTTCACACTGAAAGAAATTCCATCAGTCACTTTCCACAATTCTCCCACTGAGAATCCTCTTGAAGAGCAAATTTGATTCTGCTTGCACAGCGGGAGGAACACAAAAGATTCACTGCATCTGCCCATGCCCAGTTTCTGCCAAGTCAGTCAGAGTGAAGGTTCTCTCCAAAAGCCTGGAAACTCGTATAATTTAATGTGTCTTCAGACAACAAGACACATTAACTCTCAGATATTAAGGACTACATCACTACATAGTATGATGGACAATGGTGGCTTGGCTGCATGCTGCCAACACTTCCGGTCACAGACATGCTGGAAATTAATATTTCAAACCAAAATGGACCAGCTCGAGCATTTCGATATCCACATATAACAGGCATCTTAATGAACATATTTGCTAACATACGATGAAACTATTGCATCAAATCAGGCTCTCCACAAAATTCTAAGAAGATTCAGTTTAGAAACTTGCACAGCAAAATGACTAGCAGATATTCCAAAATTCCTTGTTCTACAGGCTGATTGCCGAACCAGTTGATAATACATGAACAAACTGATCCTACATTAACATGACATAAATATCATCATCATCATCAATATCCATAGGCACAGTGCCCGTAGGAGTCCGACGCCACTCTCTGTCTGAGTCTGTCTCGCGTCATGTTACCCAGCTTCTCACCGGTCCGGTCAGCAGGTCTGCTCCATACCATTAACATCTTGAAGCAGTTGGACCACCTTGTCTAAATATGCTGTATAATAAGCGTCTTTGTGTACTATTTTCTTGCTTAGATTTAAAATGAAAAGCTGCAGGCTTTTGGCAGTGACATCAAAGATCCATTAGGTGAAACATGATGGTCTCAAATAATTGCAACCACAACTGATGGATCTGTGGCGGACAGGCCACAAGACAAGTACACGTAAAAGATAACTTGCCGGTAAATGGCGGGAGTAACCCTGACTCTCGTTAGGTAGCCATTTGGCTTAGTAGAAAAGAAACTGAAACCGGTTTCGTTAAAATTTAGGTTTCGGTCATTGTATACGGAAGACCGATGTCCACGTTTAAGCCAAAGCATAGCGTGTTGCCGGTGGAATAAAGCCTGCCACACGGTGCGTTGCTTATAACGTGGAGTAGTTGCCGACTACTCCATACGTACTGTGTTCGTGAATTCGTTCATAGTTAAATCGGTTGTGTTCTACTGTCTCAACAGGATTGGCTGTAGCCATTTGAACATGATTGGGCGATCCTGATATACGCAGTTGTGAGAGCTCAGGTGGACGATCTGTCGGGGTTCGTTACTCAGTCATCGATCTCCAGGGGTTCAATCTTCTGTTTCAGGGGTACGGTTACAAGGCCGGAGACGCCGCAGCTCCGTTGGTCTGCGGAAGTGTTACATTGTATAGGGTGAAATCCCCTGGTGAAGTATCCGGTTACTGTTTGGCTACACGGGTTGGTGATTCTGCAGGACTTGGGTTGGGCTCCTTCCTGCCAGGGAATCTACGTGTTGCATTCACGATCTTGCTGTCTTAGCGATCGTTGAGAGTCTTTTGAGCGTAACGCGAAGGTTACGGGTGGAGAGTGGTGACTCCACGGGGCGCATGAAGCCGACGCCTCGGTGATATACGCTCGATTTAGTAAAGCAGGGGCACCAAGTTTTGGGGTTTTGATCAGAGTTAAAGTGGTACAGTAGAGAGTTGTTGCTCCCCTCGGGTAGAGGATAGTTTGTAGCTTTGGCAAACTAGGAGCGTGGGAAGCAGAGTAAATTCTGAGAGTAAAGACCAAGTGTTATTGAGGGTTTTTACCTGAGGTCCGTAACTGCTGAGTTAGGGCGAACGGCGCCAGTAGAATATAGCGACAATAAATAAGTCTCTTCGGAGACGGGGCTTCCCGATACCTGTTCCCCCAAGACCGCCAGGTCTTTTATTTTTACCTCCGTTTTCGCACAACAGACCAGCAACCACCACGACGCTCTTCCGAGCGTCCGAGAAGGCAGGTCTCGGTAAAGGCGGCTGTTGCCGTTGGCTGGTGGACGAGTGAGGCGAGCACTCGGGAAGCGCGCCGCGTAACTTGGACACGGTAGCGGCGCGTGTTCCGTTGACAGGCTAAGTGCAAAGTTGGGAGTTTCGGCCGCTGCCGGTCTCTATCGCTCCCCGGGCTTCAGCTTGACTCGGCCCGGCGGTGTGAGCAGCGTGAGCCGTCTCTCCGTGGAATTCCTGGTTACCAAAATGGGAGCACGGTCGTGGCGCATCCTCGGCCTCGGGCCGCTGGAATGGTCATGGTTTCAGTCACTGTGGGCGACGGGACAGGGCATGCGCTCAGTAGTCCCCGTTGGTGGCGAGGGCTCAGTGGCCGCCAAGTGCAGCATGGTGCGCAAGAGTAAAGACGAACAGGGCAAGAAGACAAGGACCGAAGGCGCGACGGGTGGCGCACGGCGAGGCCGCTCTGCCGGTGGGACAACGGACCCTGTGTTGGGAGTCGGCCATCCTCCATCTCAGGACGTCGCCTACTCGGCGACCGCGGGCTCGGCAGAGAGCGGGTCCGACGATACGGCGCTGCACACCCGGTCGCAGGCGTCGGTATCAGGGGCTTCTTCGACCGTCAGTGAAAGTGATAACGGCGAACACGCCGCCGACAGCGACTCGGGAGATCCAGGCAATCCTGGTAAGAGCGCGGGTCTCTCGGGTCTTGGGCTGTCAGAGACTCTTGATGGTGCAGGGGCCACCGAGGAAGACCGACCCGGTCAGGCAGAGGCGCTTGCGGCCGAGGGCAAGAGAGAAGCGGCGCAGGCGTTGTCTGTTGAGGGTCGGACGCCACAAAGTGGTACCAGAAGTGGGGTCAAAACTTCTGAGGTACGCACTGTCCCTTTCCCGCCTTTGAATGTTGACTTTTCAACCGGGAATCTTTCCATGAATATTTCTCGACCTGATTGTGAGTACTTTGGCGCTCGTCCAAAAATTTGTTGGCCTGATTTGAACGTAGCTGGTGGTTTTGCTCAATCTGATGTAGCTGTGCCTTTTGATCTCGCTACTGGTGACTCATGGGAGTTTGGTGATCTAGAAGTTGAAGCTGAATTGGTTCGCGACCGTTTTAAGACTTCTTCTTCTGTTGCTGGTGTTGAGCAATGGCTCCGTTCTGTTCCACGAGTTTCCGAAGCTGTTCGGGACAGCAGACCCATGTTTTCAGAGCGTGTAGTCCCATCTGATCCTGACAGAAACGCATATCGGCTACCTGAGCGATGTGTGGAGGTACTCTCCGTGAAAGAAAGGTCGAGTAGGACTGCTGGTGCATCTCGCAGGCATGTTCCTCGACTTGAGACGATTGAGAGCGTCTCAGGGAATGGTGTGGATGTCGACGTGAAGAATGAACTGTCAGTTCTCCGGGAATGTTTGACTCTGCTCACTCAGCAAGTGCAGGCCTTGTCAGCTTCTCGTGAACGGAGGCAGGAGTCGTCGCCACAGCCGATGGTAAGACTTCCTGAAAAAGCGAAACAAAATAAAGTCAGTAAAGACACGAAAAGACTGCATGAAATACCGGAGCTGAAGGTGTCAACGTCAGGTCATGGTGAGCCTCGGACAGTCAGACGTTTGGTGCCGCCGGAGGTCAGGGTGAAAGGAAAAGTGGTGTCATCTGACGATGCATCCACACAGACTGACCCGGAGGAGCAGAGAACAAAGACGAATGATGGAAGTCATCGTCGTCGGGCAAAACGTAAAGTGAGAATCACGGTGCCGACACAGCGTACTGAACCGTCGTCAGGTCGGTCTATTCTAAAGAAGAAAGACCAAGGACAACGACGTGTGGCAGTGGTGACCAGCGACGATAGCAATTCGTCGGGTGAAAGTATCCGGTCTCCCGTAAAGGCCAGAGGACACAGAGATAGAGGAGTTGCCAGAGGACAGGATAACACTCGTGTGAAACAACGAGTCGGATCACGGATCGGGGCAGAGGATGAATCGAGCGATGATAGCGATTCACCTCGACGGAGTTCCGCTGACGACAGAACACGTCAACGTTCTGCCAGTCAGACGAGAACCAGAGTTCCAGTGGACCGTGGGATCCGGATTAAACTTGAAAAGTATGACGGGAAGACAGCGATCGCTGCTTTTCTAGCCAAGTTTGAAGTGTGCGCCAGATGCAACAATTGGAGTGACCGCGAAAAATCTGACCAGCTCATGTGTGCTCTCACAGGGCCGGCGTCACAATTGTTGTGGGACATGGGTGCCCAGCAGAACGTGTCTTGGCAGGGTCTGGTGGAAAAGTTAAAGGCGAGGTATGGTTCAGAGAATCAGACGAATCTCTTCCGAACCAAGCTACGGACATACCGACAGGGTCAGTCTGAGACACTGAGCAATGTTGTGCAGGAGATCAGGCGATTGATGGTCCTAGCATATCCTGGACCGACAAATGACGTCGTAGAGTCGATCGCTTGTGATGCCTTCATTGACGCTTTGACGAATCAAGACTTGGCTCAGAAAGTACGCGAAAGAGAACCGGTTGATCTTGAGACCGCGTACAAACATGCTGTCCGGTTGGAAGCATACGGTCGTCAGTCAACGTCTGGTGGTAACTTGGAGCAGAGACACGGTCGGGTGAAAGCTACCAAGTCCGATCGAACGACTCCGGTAGTCGGGGATCCACAAGATCAGCGAATGGTCGACCTGGAACGTCAACTTGAGAATCTGACCAAGGAACTCGGTCAGCTCAAACCGAAGTCAGAGTCGGGGTTTGTTGCGAATAGACCCTACGAGCGATGGAATCGTTCGGACCGGACAAACAATGGACCGTTCCAGAGGCAAGGATTTCAACCAGGTGGTTGGTGGACCGACAAACGCGAATGTTTCCTGTGCCACAAAAGAGGACATATCCGCAGGAATTGTCCGCAGCTGAGAACAGAAGCTGCTGAAGATCCAGTGAGCACTGAACCTTTCCCGGAACCGTCACAAAACCGACTGGTGAAAGGAAGCAGTATGGCATACATCGTCACACGCTTGAATGGAGTAAGACGTCAATGTCTTCTTGACTCAGGCAGCGAGATGTCGCTGGTGCCGAAATGCTTCGTGCCAGGGAGTAAAGTGGTACCGTCAGAGCAACGACTGCTAGCCGCGAACGGGAGCGAGATCCGAGTGGAGGGTGAAGCCATGTTGACCATTCACATTGGCAGGAAATCCTTTCCGCTGCCTTGTCTGGTGACGGACCAAGTGACAGAAGTCATCTTGGGGCTGTCGTGGCTCGAAGCCAATCAGGCGAGCTGGAACTTCGCTGGTCATTGTGTTCGCCTGGGTGAACTGAACGTACCGCTGAAAACTACATCTGCAGAACTCAGGTGCAGGAAAATTATGATCCGACACGACACAGTAATACCGGCCAGATGTGAAATGGATGTATTGGTTGCAGTGGTGTATCCGCATCTGCGAGTGGACACCGAGGACTGGGTAACTACTCCTAAGGAATTATCCAAAGGATTGGTAGTTGGGCGAACCCTGATACCTGGAAAAGAGTCAATGGTTTGGGTCAGGATGGTGAACGTGGGAAACAAGGACACCACGGTGAGCAGAAATACTGAATGTCTGTTGGAACGCGTGACAGTATTACAAGTCACTAAGAATCTGATGACACAGAAGTCAGAGTATGATCGACAGATTCCGTCAAGGATAGGAACGACACGGCAACCCACGGTACGGCCGGAGGTAAAAGTTAACACCTGGAGCGCTTTGGAAAAAGACGTGGTTGGACCCACGGTACGGCCGGAGGTAAAAGTTAACACCTGGAGCGCTTTGGAAAAAGACGTGGTTGGACCCACGGTACTGCCGGAGTTAAAAGTAAACACCTGGAACGCTTTGGATAAAGACAAGTGTGAGAGGAAGCAGCAGGCTAAGGACAGGATCTGGCCTGGGCATGCTAGTCCGATGTTGTATGAGAGACAGAAGAGTTCTCGAACTATGCCAATGGTAGTGCATGTGGACAAGCTTAAGGCTTTCCATGGCGACCATCCAGACAGTTGGCTTAAGGATGAAGAGGATGACAGTGACTCCTCTCTTGACCTCGATCTTGAGAGGGTGTGTCGGAGGTTTCCGTCAATACGTGAACACCTCGGAGGTTTACCTACGTCCATGAGGGACAATACCGTCGAAAGTCCCAGTCGACGAAGTGGTAGTCAGTCTCCAATGGATGACTAGCCAAAACCATCGCGTAATGGCGATGTGTTTCTGGATGGGGTCGAGAAAGATTTCTGTTTACATTTGCTGGTTTCCTTTTGTTGAACGCCACAGTGGTACTTGTGGGTTGCGAGACTTGAACTGGGTCTCGACACCGCTTCAATGTGGTGAGTTTTATATATTGCCAGTGGACTTTGTGCTTGATGTCCTTTTGATGTAACCTTTTTCAGTTACGGGTTAAAGTGGTACCTGATCGTATTGAGAACGCGCCCTGCGTTTTCTTGTACTCGCGTGATGGCGATTGTTTCTTGATACTGGTCAAGTTCCTTTGAATTTCGTTTGATTTGCTGACCACTTAATTGTGGTGGGACTGTCCACGCAATTCGCGAATAACTCTTGTTGAGTAGAATCACTATCAGACGGTGATGTGTGGGAACAACGGATATTCCCAGGACAGTGGACAGAGTTGGTAACTTTTCTCTCCTTAAGGTCCCTCGGCTTCGGGTTGAGTGGAGCTCGGGTAAGAGACAGAGTGCCTATGAGGATGGTGGTATCGCAAGTGGTACGAGATACGGGTAGAGTGATGCGTGATTGAGATACTCGCACCTGCTCGAGCTATCGCTACCAGTTAGCGGTGGGCGGGGTGATTAAGCCGAGATTTAACTGATGGTGGAACAGACTCGCACCTGGCAGGCTGACGTTGTAGGTAACGTTCGGGCGGGGTAACCAAGTCGAGGTCTCCTGGGGACGCTAGTCGCACCTGTTCTAGCTATCACTACGAGTTAGTGATGGGCGGGGTTCCTTTAAGTCGAAGTCCTGGGTTAAATGGCAATGGTGGATGCTAGTCGACCTGTACCAGCTATCGCTACAAGTTAGCGATGGGCGGGGTCCTGTAAGTTGACGTCCTGGCCAGAGAGGAGACGGGGTTCCTGGAGGAATGAAATCGCACCTGATCGAGCTATCGCTATGTTCTAGCGGATGGGCGGGGTTCTTATGTAAGCCGAAGTTCCTTGTTAGTATTGTGAAGTACGTCACTCTATAACCGTGGTGGTTAACGGTTCCTCGCACTCTAATCGAGCCTGGGTGGGAGATGTTCCTGTTACGTTTATGTTTCCCTGATCTTGCAGCCGATGTTTACATCGATGAACGGTACGTGAAGTATATGCTGGATAAAGGAAAGACTGTTCGTGAATCTGCGGCGGATTCTTGGATTTTTGCCGGAGCGCAAACTTCCGATTTTTGGTTATTACGATAATATGTCTGTTCTATTCTGTTGTTACTAGCACCAGCTAGTTGCGGAGGTTCGATTTGCTGTCGTAGGATCGATCCTTGACTGCAAAGTCTACTCCGATGTGCCTATGTATTTGTGTTAGTTGTTATTTACAGATTTGGTCGGAAACTGACCAACGAACGACGCTGCTGGACGTCGTGACTGGACAACGAGATTCAGACAGAGAATCTTTGACACTGTGATGATGGTGTTTGAGTATGACTGGTGCACATGGAATAATAAAGAGCATATCTGGTGTGTGAATGGGTTATGAGTGACACTCATTTTTGTGATCGGGAGACAGAGGGGGTAGTGCTGTCTCCCAAGAACCTAAGTAGGTAGGTTAGAGGACGGGCCCATAAAAATGGGAGGGTCCTGATAAATACTGTCCATGTTTCCTAACGATGCTCCGCATCAAAGAAAGGTGGGGAGAGTGTGGCGGACAGGCCACAAGACAAGTACACGTAAAAGATAACTTGCCGGTAAATGGCGGGAGTAACCCTGACTCTCGTTAGGTAGCCATTTGGCTTAGTAGAAAAGAAACTGAAACCGGTTTCGTTAAAATTTAGGTTTCGGTCATTGTATACGGAAGACCGATGTCCACGTTTAAGCCAAAGCATAGCGTGTTGCCGGTGGAATAAAGCCTGCCACACGGTGCGTTGCTTATAACGTGGAGTAGTTGCCGACTACTCCATACGTACTGTGTTCGTGAATTCGTTCATAGTTAAATCGGTTGTGTTCTACTGTCTCAACAGGATTGGCTGTAGCCATTTGAACATGATTGGGCGATCCTGATATACGCAGTTGTGAGAGCTCAGGTGGACGATCTGTCGGGGTTCGTTACTCAGTCATCGATCTCCAGGGGTTCAATCTTCTGTTTCAGGGGTACGGTTACAAGGCCGGAGACGCCGCAGCTCCGTTGGTCTGCGGAAGTGTTACATTGTATAGGGTGAAATCCCCTGGTGAAGTATCCGGTTACTGTTTGGCTACACGGGTTGGTGATTCTGCAGGACTTGGGTTGGGCTCCTTCCTGCCAGGGAATCTACGTGTTGCATTCACGATCTTGCTGTCTTAGCGATCGTTGAGAGTCTTTTGAGCGTAACGCGAAGGTTACGGGTGGAGAGTGGTGACTCCACGGGGCGCATGAAGCCGACGCCTCGGTGATATACGCTCGATTTAGTAAAGCAGGGGCACCAAGTTTTGGGGTTTTGATCAGAGTTAAAGTGGTACAGTAGAGAGTTGTTGCTCCCCTCGGGTAGAGGATAGTTTGTAGCTTTGGCAAACTAGGAGCGTGGGAAGCAGAGTAAATTCTGAGAGTAAAGACCAAGTGTTATTGAGGGTTTTTACCTGAGGTCCGTAACTGCTGAGTTAGGGCGAACGGCGCCAGTAGAATATAGCGACAATAAATAAGTCTCTTCGGAGACGGGGCTTCCCGATACCTGTTCCCCCAAGACCGCCAGGTCTTTTATTTTTACCTCCGTTTTCGCACAACAGACCAGCAACCACCACGACGCTCTTCCGAGCGTCCGAGAAGGCAGGTCTCGGTAAAGGCGGCTGTTGCCGTTGGCTGGTGGACGAGTGAGGCGAGCACTCGGGAAGCGCGCCGCGTAACTTGGACACGGTAGCGGCGCGTGTTCCGTTGACAGGCTAAGTGCAAAGTTGGGAGTTTCGGCCGCTGCCGGTCTCTATCGCTCCCCGGGCTTCAGCTTGACTCGGCCCGGCGGTGTGAGCAGCGTGAGCCGTCTCTCCGTGGAATTCCTGGTTACCAAAATGGGAGCACGGTCGTGGCGCATCCTCGGCCTCGGGCCGCTGGAATGGTCATGGTTTCAGTCACTGTGGGCGACGGGACAGGGCATGCGCTCAGTAGTCCCCGTTGGTGGCGAGGGCTCAGTGGCCGCCAAGTGCAGCATGGTGCGCAAGAGTAAAGACGAACAGGGCAAGAAGACAAGGACCGAAGGCGCGACGGGTGGCGCACGGCGAGGCCGCTCTGCCGGTGGGACAACGGACCCTGTGTTGGGAGTCGGCCATCCTCCATCTCAGGACGTCGCCTACTCGGCGACCGCGGGCTCGGCAGAGAGCGGGTCCGACGATACGGCGCTGCACACCCGGTCGCAGGCGTCGGTATCAGGGGCTTCTTCGACCGTCAGTGAAAGTGATAACGGCGAACACGCCGCCGACAGCGACTCGGGAGATCCAGGCAATCCTGGTAAGAGCGCGGGTCTCTCGGGTCTTGGGCTGTCAGAGACTCTTGATGGTGCAGGGGCCACCGAGGAAGACCGACCCGGTCAGGCAGAGGCGCTTGCGGCCGAGGGCAAGAGAGAAGCGGCGCAGGCGTTGTCTGTTGAGGGTCGGACGCCACAGATCCACACTATTATGTACACACCGTACTACACGCTATGACCCAGTTTCAGACAACTCTGCGGGAAGCACCCGGAGAGCTAAAGCATCTCTTAAACTGGGGACTTGGCAAGTTAAGGGCCTGGAGCGAGTGGAGAGATCGATAATAGTTTTATGACAAGTGTATCGCTAGTTTGCTTGCAAATACAATGTACATACGTGAAATCGATAATTAATCAATACAAGAAAGATTAAAAACTGTTTCTGGTTCTCTGTGCGATAAACGATAACCCACGTGCCGAGAGGAGCTATAAGACCCCAGAAGACTTAGCCGCTCTTCTTATCACCGCTCGCCACCAAGACTGGAAGATTACGACTACCAACAAACGTTCTCTTCCAGTACAATCACAATCCCAAAATCTGCCATGGATGCAAATGGAACTCTCACTGCACATGAGGCAGCTGAAGTGAAATCATTGGCACTCTTTGCATCCCTCGTTTATGCTCGCCACTGGCATGAAGCTCCAATGTCAGCAAGATCGCCACTGAATGACTTTTTGAAACGTCTCGATCTTCTGCACATATACCCAGAGAAGTCAGAAAAGCTGCGATCAGTATTCTGCATGAGTGGTGCTTTTTAGAACTACTCATAACTCTCGCCATCTTCGATGACCAAGTTCAGGTTGAAGCTGCCATGATCCAAAACTTTTCTTGTCCACCAAATTCAATTATTTTGAAGCGCCTGGCCACCTGGGAAACAAACCCTTTTATCATTCTGCTTCATTGCACACGTATGTTACAAGTCGAACTTTGAACTTTTTTGACCGGCTCACAATAAAATGGACATGGAGAAGCAAGGGCATATTTGTCAAAGAAATCAGCTTCTTGGCTGTTAGAGCCAACTTTTCAGGCACACAAAGATAAGGTCAGACAACTCAAGGTCATCAGTGATTGTGCAGAAAGAGAGGTTGCACAAGTTTATCTAATTGTATAATGCAGCCATGTCAAGGAAAATCCTGTTCAGGTATCATCTCCTGTGGAAGAAGCAGACACACAACTTAACCAGTCACATCTAACAAGCTTATTTCCAGATCTGTATTTAACAAAGTGACAGAGGTCTCAACAAGGTGCTGCACTTCATCTCAAAATTGGTTTGAAATTCATCGTTGCCAGAGATAGCGTAAGTTTCCGATTCAGAAGTGTGATGGGCCTGAATGTTGTGGTGTAATCGATTCCACCAAGTAGAACTTGATTTGGTTGCCAGACCCACAGCTTGATGCAAAAAATGCTGGACAATGGACATTACCTACCCTTCTATAAAGTCTACTCAGCAAACCCCAATGAAAATGAAAGACCAGCAGCTGATATCTAAAAACTGCATGCTTCAAAAAAAGCTATGGCCTACAAAATACTAGTGAAAGAGAGCAAACTGCTGTCTCATGAAGCACTATTTGTCGATTTGTCAGAGTTCACAGCTCAGCATTCTCAGGTGATCTGCGAATGCATGGAGTGCAGAAAGCCCAAGTCATACATATAGTAAGTCAAATTGGCAGAAAGACAGACGATGCAGATGGTCCTGGTCATGTATGAGTACAAGTACCGATGGTCATGTAAGAGTACAAGTACCGATACTCATTTGGAGCATCAGCCACTCCAAAGGCCGTGGAAGTCATGGACACATTTTCACTAGACTGAACATTGTGACTTCTAATTTAAAGCATCATGCCAATAACGAATCTGTTGATAAATCTGCATCGTCCAATAAAATATTACGAGAATTTTTAATGCAGGCGCTCACGTATGCATAGCTTCAAACACACGGATGGTAGACTGCAAGCCTATAATAAATCGAAATTCAACAGGCCGTAAAAATATTTTTATCGCACACACGTGTAGGTATAGGGTCATTTACGACATATTGCAATTTAGTCCTGATGAGCACACAGAGGATCATGTTTGCACTCACATTCCAGAGTGATTGCACTGAAGACATATGCCACTCATGAACAGAGCCAATCAAATGACTTGTCCAATCAAATTGTATTATTTCAGCCTAAAACAATCCCTTCATAAATCAAATTGTCATTATCATGTGTGGTTTCTACTCATTTATATTTAGAGTTTATCTACAACTATGACTAAGTTATAAGTAAACTGATTATGCAAATAAGCGTGAAAAGAATATTGTCTTCTTAAGATGCATCGTTCAACTTGATATCTATAGCAGCAGCAGAATCCAGTAACAATTCATCAGCATCATATGAATTTTTTAGTTTCTGCAAGTACAATTAGGGATTGGATTCAAAATAAAGCTGAATTTGAACATATGCCAAGAAGTAAAAAGGCCCGCTGAGGATTATTATACACAAATAACGAACTGGAGTCGACTTTACTTGATTGGGTCACAGATTACAGAAATAATGGGTGCGCTAACTGCGCTTATTCATGGAAATCCAGAAAAAAAAGAACACACAGGAGGAAACAACCATTATTCTCACTTTTTCCAGATTCGGGACCGCTGATTAATTCCATCATGTCTTAATTTGTGTGTACATTAAAATCAATGCATATTTGTTGCATAACTTCTGTCCTTTTAGGGTAAGCTTTGCATCCCCAGAAGCTGTGCCATTTTATGGCAATGTCAAATGTCAATTCCTATGGCTCAGTGATCGATTGATTGACTGATTAGATATAGACTTCACAGATCGAGATGCTTAGGTGCTGGTTTAGGTGCTTTTATTCCGATATCGTTGCAAAATTTCAGGTAAACTAGAACCCAAAATGCACTCAATTTGGCATCAAATGCTCAAAATTGCGTCGTTTTATAAGACTCTGCCCCAGACTCCGCTGGCGACGACGCTCCCCCATACCCCAAATTGTTAGGGCTTCTTGCCTTCGGCAATTGCGGCTTTGCACTCACTATTATTACTCTTACTAAAAATTTCCATTTCCCCCAACATTTAGGACATGGAACCTTGCGCTTATGCCGTCTACAGAACCCAGCATCGCAGATCTGGGAGATTTGACGTCGATCGGTTCAAGTGATCTTCGCGTGTGGCACATGGAATCATAATATTCAAGATCAATATGATTAAAAATTAATACTAAGATTAATATATCCAACAGAATTATTTAATTATTTTCTTTCTCATTCCACCTGCTTACAGATAGCATGTTCTATTTTGTCTAATTTGTGTTTATAGTGATGTGCAAATTGTCCGTTGTGCTTGCGATGCTTTCTTTTGTTTTGCTAATCTGCTGTCTAATACAAGGTTAGCTGTGCTATTTTTTAAGTAGTTTGATCCTGTTTCTTACAGGATGAGTTTGAAAGAAAAGACCTGGCGAAATTTCCTGAGTCTTTAACTCAATTTATATTACAAAATAAAACAAAGGACTTGCTCTTGTCTCTGGTAAGAATTGTTCTTTATCACTAGTCACGATCTTTGACACCTACATAATTTTTTCTGTGGAAATGAATCTTCAACACTGTGTCTACAAAATCTACATTGCGGGAATCGAATTAATTTTTACCTACTAAGACAAGCAGTGGTTTAATTTGCTTTTAAAAGGGATTGCCGAATAATAATAACCATTTTTTTGTAAGTAATCATTATAGGACTCTTTGTATTGTATTTGTGTTTTTCCAGGCTGAAGAAATTCCGATGCGTTGCCGGTGCGGCAAAACTGTTGTGACTACCAATAAGCCGCCATTTTGCAACGAGTAGGTATAGGCGAGGGGAGACTCCAGACACAAGCACATGGAGGACGGGAAGGAGTGTGGCGGGCCAGCAATGAGAACTTTGCCGTGGAACGCTGGGTGGAATGAAAAACCAAAATTTCCCCGAGCAATGCCGGATACGCAGTGGTGTAGTGGTGGCGTCATTCATTGCCTTGAAGCTGGAAGGTCCAAGGTTCGAATCCACCTCAAGTCGCCGCATAATAGATCAGGACTAGTAAACAATAAAAAATCAGTCAAGCTTCTATTTCTCAAGGGTTGATTTCAATCATCCAGCATCCATTTCAGCTAGAAAACCATCAATCAGGTTTCCATTCATCAACCGTTCTTTTCATCAATCTAGCTTTTTTCCCGCTAAAACTAATAGCTCAGGACTAGTAAACAATAAAAAATCAGTCAAGCTTCTATTTCTTTGAGTGTTGTTTTACTTTGTTTTTATTGTTATTGCAGTGCTGCACGCCATACAGTTTTCCTCCATGCGACAAGAGCCATTTTCGTTAGTATCAGCAAAAGCAATATCTCTATATGGGCAGTTTCAATGTGGAGTTTAAAATTACTTGTTTTTTAGTTATATGATGTATGTTAATATGAATATTACTATCAGATGTAAGATTAAAAGAAAATTCTCACCTTATAAGGACTGTGAGTTGTAACTGTATCTGCACTGCTGCTGCTATCTCGGAGGCCTCATTTTAGAGCTTAGAACTTTCCACTCTCTGCTCTTCGGACACTGTCTTTCGGATTGGCATGACCTCTTTCACCCGTTAAAAAGTGCATCTTGGCAAAACTAGATCATTTGTCACCATTGAACCTTCCCTGTTGAATGCTCTCTACTCTTTTTTATGTGTTTCTATTCTCTCTGGATCTGGTCCTACATCTTTCTCTGTGTTGTTGCAAATTTTTTTATCTTGGAGGTTCTTGCACTGGAAGCGCTTCTGAGATGTCAATACTTTGAGTGGTGCTGTAAAAGTTACAAACTACATTACATTTATTGCCTTAACATTGGTATCATTATCAGAAAGATTTTGGAATCTGACACATGCTCTCATCTTCTGAGCACTGTGATTGCATTGTGTCCTGCTGCTGGTATCTTTTTATGTTTTAAATTAATCTGAAATTATATAGGGTATAGTACATTCAAGCCCATTGAATAAACTTGAATGTATGTATTCTATCTTGCAATTGACATATTTTGTAATGTAATTATAAGTCTGGCATGAGCCTGGGGGAGCTGAGAGAGGCGACAAGAGAGAGGAGACACTGGAGAGGATACATCATGAATGACGCCACAGCTCCAAGAGATGACGGCACCAGGTGACCAGGTGAATTATGCATATTGCATTACCTCTACTTGATGCAATCATTGTTTTCATGCGTTAGGCGTTGAAAGATTTCCTGCATCAGTACTTGACGATTTCTGTGCGAGAAATAACATTGCCCCCGACTATGAATACCAAGGGAATGCTCAAATTGGTGCCACATTATGTACCATTTCTATCGAAGGCATAGGTTCGGTCAAAAAATTAGGTCAGTTTGAGCTTTTAGTTACTTTACCTTATTATTTCGTACCTGCCTATTGCTATTTGAAGTATGCAATGTAATGACTAGACACGTGAAGGTAAATACTAGTACAGCGTGAGCAAAATTTTAAATAGTATTTTTATATTTTCAAAGTGTATGAAAATATATTAGACACTGCAGTCTATCTGTGTATGGAATCTATGTATATCGCTTAAATGTATGTGTTCTATCTTGCAATTGACATATTTTGTTATGTAATTATGCATATTGCATTACCTCTACTTGATGCAATCATTGTTTTCATGCGTTAGGCGTTGAAAGATTTCCTGCATCAGTACTTGACGACTTCTGTGCGAGAAACAACATTGTCCCCGACTATGAATACCAAGGGAGTGCGAAAATTGGTGCCACATTATGTACCATTTCTATCGAAGGCATAGGTTCTGTCAAAAAATTAGGTCAGTTTGAGCTTTTAGTTGCTTTTCCTTATTATTTCGTACCTGCCTATTGCTATTTGAACGATGCAATGTAATGACTAGACACGTGAAGGTAAATAGTAGTAGAGCGTGAGCAAAATTTTAAATAGTATTTTTATATTTTCAAAGTGTATGAAAATATATTAGACACTGCAGTCTATCTGTGTATGGAATCTATGTATATCGCGTAGATCGAATCAAAAAGAACGTCTTCCGTGTTAGAGTTGCCGGAGTCATGTTTAGTCGGGTGATTGGACCTGTTGTGGAGAACTACGTCCGACTGTGAAAGGAGAGTAGGTGTATTAGAAAATGACTAGTTTAGGTTATCATGCATTAGTTTAAGAGTTGTAGCAATCGGTTGAGCTGTGCGGACTTTGACAGCTGAATTCGACAGAGGAAAACATCAGGGGCTGTATGCATATAACCAGCCATTGGCTAATCCAGGTGTAGAGCCTATTAATGACATAGCTTGTCATAATTGTAATTGTACATTTATAATTCTAGCAGGGCAAAAATTCTGGAAGAGAAAGTCTGACAGGGCAAATTTTGGTACGGAAATGTTCTGGCAGGGCAAAAGTTCTGGCTGGAAAAAATTCTGCCAGGGAGGGCAAAATTATGGAGGGGAAAATTTCTGACAGCTAGGGCTAAATTAATTCAGGCAGGGAAAATTCTGCCAGGAACAATTTTTGCATGGCAATAGTTCTGGCATGGTAAAGTTCTTGCATGAAAAAATTATGTGGCTGTTTATCCACATTGCCGTCTGCAAATAACAGTATAGACCCAACTGAGAACCTTAATGTGTTTGGAAGACTAATCTGACAACAGATGCTACACTTTATCTATTCTGTGCTCAGATGCATGTAGGGATTGTAGGCCCATGTGTGGTGTCTGTGTGGAACTTCATGGGTCGCAGAATGTGTCAGTATTTGACCCGAAATCAATTCAAAGAATTTGAAGGTAACATCGATCCTAATTCAGAAAACCGCAAACACCAAGAACAAAGACTTTCATATCAGAAGTGTTATAAGGCAGATGTCAAGAATTTAATAGAAATTTTTTGATGGCACGGGCAATGTTTTCAGTGAAACAGATGCATATGATCTGTGATATCTTTGGACACTCGCATACTGGCAGATAGAGCAGTCTGCACAACACTTACAACTGCTTTTCAAATCTATGCAATACCCAAATGGAGAATTTCTTCAAGGAGCGGCTGCAAGGAAACGTTTCAATCCTGGAACCATTGCGCAGAAATAAATTGCCTTTGTTTACATTTAAGCCAGCATCGAAGGAAAGAAATGCCAGCCAGTTAAAAGTAGCAGAACTTAAAACAGACTGACTTATTTTCTCGCTTGTATATTGCTTGTCAGTCTCGTAATGGTGATCTGAACGAGTTTTTTCGCCATGAAAACCAAGCTATGCCGCCATCTCTTTCACAAAATGGAACTATCAGATTTGGAACCAAGTCAAATTTGTTGACATGCCTGTATTCTCTGTCAAATACGTCAAAGGATTTAGCTGAATTGACTGTCGAGGCTTGTATATTGGATGGTGCTGTCATTGTGCAGATGCTTCAGCCAGGTTGTAGCAGAATTTTCGAGGAGCACAGACAGAAAATCTTTCTTCCTTATGTAAAGTCTGCACTGCAAAGGGTTCAGAGACTTGATCTTGTCTTTGATATTTATTTGAATGACAGTCTAAAATCAGCAACCAGAGTGAAGCGTGGATCTGGAAAAAGATTGCTTGTTGTAGGCAACACAGTCATTCCAAGAAATTGGCAAGAATTCTTGCGAGTCGATGCCAATAAAACAGAACTCTTTCGTTTCTTGGCAGAAGGTTTTGTTGGTGGACTTGGCAACAATAAAAAGACAATCTTGGTTACTTACAATGATCATGAAGCAGTGGAAGCTGAGGAGCTCTTGCCGCATTTCCTGCTATCTTTTGAAGTGCTTGTCAACAGATCAGGCTTATGTGCATTACTTCAGCATCATCATTTGTGGGGTGCGGTGGTGTAGTGGTGGCGTCGTCTCCTTGAAGCCGAAAGGTTCAAGGTTTGAATCCCCCTCAAGTCGCTGCGTAGGGACTTTGGGCAAGTCCTTCACTCGCAATTGCTCATATGGATCTGTCTGTTTAGATAATTTTGATGTCTGCCATGATAGACACGGAGCAACTTTCTCGCTACTTCGCCTTACCTGATGGCAATGCTCCGGTATACATCATCCCGGGACAAGGCCACGATGTCTTGGAACACTACCTAGATGAACTAGGTAGATATTGTTCTGTAAGTAAAAGGCTCCATCATTAACTTTTATTCAATTTAAATGGCTGAGGATGAGAGACTGAGGAAGCTACAGCGATTATTCTGCTTTCTAGGGACATTTTATCCTGGAACTTTTTGTCCAGGGAATTTTATCCGGGGACATTTTGTCCATCCACGAAATTCCAACAGACTCAGGTTGAATTAGGCATTGGCCCATATTGACGCTGAATTAACGTGCAAAACTCATTCATTTGTGGTTCAATTCATGATTTTGTCACCTCCACCATGATGTTACTCTATCGTTACTCTATCATTACCGTATCTTATTTTTAGGCAGAGCTGGCCGTGTTTCTTCTGGAGTGGTTTTCAGGTTGACAACCCGTCATTTTTTCGAACAGCTTCCGAAGTTTGGCATACCAGAAATGCAGGTATGTTCAATGATTTCATCATCTGTAGTGATGCAATAAATGATCGTGCAAAGCAACTGCAAAACTCTTGTTAACTCTTCGTTATTGATAAAAATCGAGACTAAGGGCTGAGGGCAGTTGTCTATCTGGTTTTTGTTAGGGTGTTTCTGATATCTATTGGGCATTTGATAGGTCAAAAGGTAGCATCATTTGATGTTAGCACAGGGTGATTCCACGTCAATTCAACCAACATGATTGACATGACCGACTCAGATCGACATGAAATTTTGCACACATGTTGGGTTACTACTGGAGACATGCAAAAACCTGCAAAAAATGTTTTTGGTTCAACTGCTTTAGGACATACGGGTCGTCAAACTTTGACCCGACCCGCTTGACCACGTTTTTTGACGTCTGTATCTCTTGAGAAACGCTTTGTCGCCTCCAAATGCATATCACATAGATGATACAATACTCACTCTACAGGAAGTAGGTTACATTTTCGTTGTCATGCACATTTGTATTTGCTAAGTCTTCAAAACACTTGTACAAAACATTCCAGTAGTAAACTAAGTATGCATCCTAGACATGCTGTTACGCTGCAAAATAGGGTAGTGACCCAAACTTGCAGTTTTATTTATAAAGTGTGTCAGACCTTACCTGGGTGTTGAAAACTAAAAGCTAGGCTCAACAAATTTGATGGGAACACTGTAGTGATGACGAGCGACGCAGCAATGGAGGAAGTTGTAGAAGATGAGCAAAGCAAGATGTATAATATTGTAGGAAGATGCTATAATGGTGAGCAATGTATGAGGTGCTGTAAAGTAGGATGTGCTGTAAATGTAGGAACTCTTTAGTGGCGAGCGATGTATGAAGTACCTTAAAAATCGACGGGTGAGAAGACAGAGTAGAAGTCCTACTCTGTCTTCTCTCTTGTAGGATGATTGTCAGAGCTGTTAGCATAACATTGTGCATTTTGTTGCTACAAGCCAAAGAAAGACTTTTTCAAGTCCCGGAAGAATTTTTAAGAAAAGTGTAATATAGTGCCAGTTGAAAATGGGATTTTCCCCCGATTTTATAATTTTTTCCATTGGATGTACTCCAATAACATTAAATAAAAATGTGAAAAGGCTCATAATAAGCTTAATTTCTCAGGATAAGTGTAGCAATAGCAGAAAAACATGCCAAAAGTGATTAACAATCCCTCTGGTACCTGGAAATAGCTCAAAACAAGCTGAGTAGAATAACATGCAATTACTTCTATTGTGAATTAAGAATATTGCTAATAATATATAATTAAAATGCTCACTTTTTAAAAATGTATTTCTGTCCTTTATTTGAGATTTCAGTCCTCAGAGATGGAAAAATTGCTGCAGAAATTATAATTATTATTTTCTTTTTATTGTTATCGAACTCTTATCGATACTTGTCTTTCTGTTATTTTTGGTTTCATTACAGTTTATTGTAACCTTTAATTTCTTTTGCTGAATGAACAGTGCGACTAATTAGGAGCCAGCATTAGACGTTAGCTTACGGCTTTGCCAAGTGCTATATTGTGTGGTGTGAGAGAAATTTGGAGTAACTATAAATTTGGATGTTTCCAGCAATTTTGAGGATACTGAGCCCTAAAGGGCTGTGCTTTAATTGCCTAAATGATATATTCGCTTTCAATCATATAGAGAATGACAATGAATACTTTTATTCTGTCTGTGGGGATAGCTGCCATGTCCAGGTTGCAGGTTCTGATAAGGACACTGCACATAAGAAATTGGTTATATTTTTCGGAAGACTTGGATGACCATTGTATCCTTAATAATAAAAGTGGAATCGATCCTGATATCAATTTGCTCGATGATTTTAACTGGGATAGAATATATTCCACACTAGATGATTGTCAATAATAATGTCCTCATCCCACATGCTAAGTATTATGCACCTCAATTGCAGGAAAATGGCAGAGTGGTGAACAACATAACTATGAGACGTGTGAAGTTGTTCGAGGAACGACGAGGAATATATCTGACTGACTCATCACCGATGTTGAAGAAAAGCCAAGTGGTCGAGGGAAGTAGGAAAGCTGTCCCCACTAACTCAATAAAGAAATCTGCTGTTGACAGTAACACTCAAGAAAACCTCTTGTATTGTGGGAGTAGATAAAAATAATTAAAGTGAGAGAACCATTAGAGATCCCATTCTGATTTTTTCAGATGATGTTCAAGGCCCTTCAGCCTATTAGTGTGATTTTATTCAGATTTTAAAAAGACGACGAAAGGGTCAAGGTCATGGCCAAAGCGCAAAATTGTCAAATATGGTTGATTGAAGAGGAGGCGATATCCTTAAACAGAAGCAGTTTCAGTGCTTGGAAATGAGCAGTGGATGGCACTCGTGAACTCTGTGACATTTGCTGCACGGCACTTTCAATGTGCAGTTTGTGTGCAAAAATTGTGGATATGCTGTGTGCATTGACTGTCATGCAATTCAAGCAAGCAAATGCACTCGTCTTGATTCCTCGTCAAGCAGCCGTGATATGTTTGAGTTCCCCAAGTGTGGTACCACTCGCCAGCCACACAACCGTAGTAAAATGATGTTGACTGAGGTTATCCCAAACAATCTTTTATGGAAGACTGGTGATGCACCAGTCCACGGATTCTCACCATCAGGACATTGCATGGCTGGATTATGGTCGACTGCTGCAACTACTCAGCCCCGAAAATACCAACAATATTGAAGAATTTCAGAAGGCCTGCGCAATGGCCAGCCAGTTATGTGTAGCAACAACAACAAAAATATTACAAAGGAACTATGGCTCCCGAAAGCATTTTGTGATAAATTTGGTCACATGAAGAATGACCTGGTAAATTGTCCGAATAGCATCATTAAGGGTCATCAGATGTGCCATTTCTGGAATGGATTTGAGTCAGTTAGCTCACGTCTGACCTGTAGACTGTATGGGAGAACGAACGGTCTTGAAATTAAAGGACTCGCTTAGCACAGAAAACATCGTTGATGTGATGCCCAGCAGGTTCGAAGACCTTCTGCTCGGATTTCCACTACCCAAGTACACACACACAGGGCAGGAAAATTTAATTTGGCTTCACGTCTGTCAGAATGTTTTCTTCGACCTGACCTAGGGCGAAAACTCTATTGTGCCTATGGGTCATCGCTAAATCCTGCAATTGGTTCGACAAATTTACACTTAGATGTGTCAGACGCTGTAAACCTCATGTTATATGTTGGAATGCCAAAAGATGAGCTAGATGATCATGAAGCAGCTGCCGTCGATGCCATGCGAAAAGATCGTTGCTGTGATCTTACAATTGCCAGGATGCAACAGCTAGGGTTTACACCAGGTGCCCTGTGGCATGTTTTCAGAGCAATAGACACCAATAAGATCAGAGATTTGTAACAAAAAGTGTCACTGGAAAGGGGAGATAAGCTAGAAGAAAACAGTGATCCAATTCACGATCAACAATTTTATTTAGACGAAACGCTTCGCAACCGATTTCTTACACAATATGCAGTCCAATGGTGTAAAATAATGCAATGTGTTGGCGATGCAATCTTCATACCTGCGGGTGCTCCACATCAGGTGCGAAATCTTAATAGTTGCGTTAAAGCAGCTGCAGACTTCGTTTCGCCTGAGAATTTCAGTCACTGCTTGAACATGACAGAGCAATTTCGTCACCTATCGAGCAGTCAAAGCAATCATGAAGATAAGCTCCAGGTAAAAAATCCTGTTTCATAGCGTAAAGGATTGTATATCTACGCAAATTGCAATTTTATGGCTGTAAGCTGAGTAAAACAAAAGCAGAATTTTATATAATGTGCATAATAAAGTTGACTATGCAGTTGTTTTCAAAAGTCAAAAAGTAGCAGTCATCGATTAGCATAGCAGCATTGAAACTGTGCATACAATCTGTGAATACTAGTGTACTTTGCTGTGCACTTTGGAATGTGTAAGTCAACGTGTGTGACGGTCAATTTTAGTTTTGCTCATGACATGTCTATTAATAGTAATTAATTACTAGCATTGTAAGGCATATCTGCATATTAGTTGAACTTTTATTAGCTTGAAATACACAGTGTATACAGGTGTAAAGCTTATCACTTGATACTGCCAGACGTCTACAGATGTCCGCTTTCTTCAAAAGAGTCAATTAATTTGAACGATGTCCACATTTCAGGACTAGACAGACTGTAGGGCATGGCGTGACCAGCCAATTAGTTGAAACGTGCCCATCTGACTTCTTGTCTAGGTGAATCCGAGGCCAAAGCGACATGTTGCAGCTAACCATGCTCATGACATGTCTATTAATAGTAATTAATTACTAGCATTGTAAGGCATATCTGCATATTAGTTGCACTTTTATTAGCTTGAAATACACAGTGTATACAGGTGTAAAGCTTATCACTTGATACTGCCAGACGTCTACAGATGTCCGCTGAATCCGAGGCCAAAGCGACATGTTGCAGCTAACCTTGCTCATGACATGTCTATTAATAGTAATTAATTACTAGCATTGTAAGGCATATCTGCATATTAGTTGCACTTTTATTAGCTTGAAATACACAGTGTAACCCACTGGTTATTTATTGTGCTATTCAGTGTAATAAATGGCATTTAATCAATTTGCCGTAATAATACATACATACATACATACATACATACATACATGCACTGTGTATATGCCACTCATGCACAATGTTATATGCCACTCAATAGCCAGAATCCTCTTCTCCACCGACACAACAGGGGTTGCAGCACACGGCAAACAGGCTGCCTCCTTTTAGTCGCATCTTACGACATGCAGGAGGATACAGCAGAACAATTCTGGCCCTGGACCCACAGGGGGGTACAGATGATGTGTCATATAAATTGTTTTAATTGCAATTACAACCGTCTGATGTGTCATTTGGCTGGCATCTCATTTGCTTGCAGTTGGATAAGAGATGTTTGGCCCGGATGTGTTACAAGCAAACATTGCTTAACCCCTTCGCTGCAACGGCTTTTTAATCCCGTAGGCGCAATATATATATATGGGCCGTTATATGACGATAGGTTGTGGTCATACGCCTATGAGATTAAAGTTTTATGACGATAGGATGTCGTCCTACGCAGGGAAGAGGTTAATGCTATGAAATGGTGATCTTTGGTGTTGTAGGACATACAAGAAAAAGAAAAAAATATGGGGCCCTCGGTAGCCTTGGATTTACCATTTGAACACCTGGTGGTGTGGTCTCAATCTTGGATAATTTTATTAAAACTCTTACACATCATCAAAAACAAGAAATTTAGCAATTCCTGTGATTCATGCGCTGGACAGAATAAGCCCCATACAATGCTTTTTTTTACACAGCCTTGTTTCAACCAGGAAGAGATCTGACCATGTCACAAGATTCGTGTTTTCTGTTCGAGGTCATTCTTAACTTGAATGTGATAAGAACATGGGCCTGATTTTAGCCAAAAAGCAGCTGTGGTAGCATCCAATAGTTGCTTGTCCACGACACAATCCTTCACCTTTTGTTGTTGCTGTCAACTGCCAGCAATCAATGTTTAAGCCCTTTGCAAAATATCCTAGCCCCGAGTATAAACCAGTTTGCTTTTTCCAGACACATCCAGTTAAGGAGTTTTGGAATGTTAAGGACCAGCCTCAAGTAGTTTATCTACATGTGAACTTCAACGGTGCTTGGCAAGTCGAGGCTCTGGACAAGACAACAAAGCAACCTTGGGTGAAAAGCTGCACAGTCCATAATGCACCTCCCTCAGAGTAACATTCCACCAGCGGATGTATTTAAAACACTTATCTCTCTAAAGAAGGCAAAGTATAACGATTTGCAGTTCAGTTGTCTAAATTCTGCTCTTCTACTATCACTCATCCTGTCACCAAACGGAAATCAAGCAGAACACACGATGTAGACACATTGATCGTTGAAACTGCATTTACAACTGCACAAAACAATGAGTCAGTTACTGTAACAGCCAACGACACGGATGTTTAGTTTTAGCATTGCTTGCTCACCATTTTCACTCTGCATTGGCCGACATTGTCCTACATTCAGACGTCACAAACCACGTCGGTCATAGAGCTGAACTAATAATCTATACAAGCTATTCAAGATAGTATTCGTGATGCAGCTGTTAGGCAAATGCCTATGCTTGTTGCGCATGCCATCAGTGGCTGTGATAAGTCATCATCTGGGCTGGGCAAGGTTCACGTTTGGAGAAAAGTCAAGGTCTGCTAAAACAAAACAATGCCATTAACAGCAATTCTTAGTTCGATTGATGCAAATCATGATAATGTCTCTGCAGCTGGGTTGAAGTTATTGACTGCTGCATGCAGGGAAAACTAGCCACACCTTGGATCATATAATGTATTGCAGTATACAAACAAAACTGCTTCATGCTGTGCTCAACTTCGACTGGACGAGATTCTGAAAACGGTTCAAGTTTAAGTGTAGAGTGGAAGGGCACCATAGACCATGTAGTACTCAGCTGTGCTCATGTATCATAATGGAGCATGGTCTGTCATGTGCAGCAGCATGCAAAAACTGTCATGGTGATCAGTGTGAGAAGGTTACAGAAAATAGAAACCTGGGGTGGAAGTAAATAGGAGATACGTTTGATTGCTTCAATATTTTTAAAGATTGTTTTTAGAAATTTCATATTATGTTTGTTTCATAACTTGGTATTAGAAAGTATGCATTCTTATGTGAAAAGTTCAGAACAGGACGACGGGTCTGATGATGGTAAATCCATCTGGAAATATGACACACAGAAATGTGCAGGACTGATTATGGACATTTCGGATGACAAATATCTGGAAAAACTTGTTACAGATTATGTGAAGGTTAATATTTTCTCTATTCTGCTATCGACAATGGTAAATCTTGCCAAAAATTACAAATTAATTCGTTTGAAGATTGCAAGTAGGTAATGAAGATGTGGAAAGTATAGTCCATTAAAAGTTAGGGTTTTAAGTGAGAATTTATGCAGATTTTTCATGCAACTCCTTAATATAAACGCATTTGTCATGTCAATTATTTGGGAAATAAATAAATCTGCTCATTGTCTTGAGTTAATCAGGTGTGAGGCTTGTGCTGAGGTCATCAAGTGTGGTTCTATTGTGTGTCTATGCTTTTGTGCTTTGTTTGGTTGAAACAGATGATCCTGAGGAAACTGCTATCCGAGTGATTTATTCTGACGAAACTGAATTTGGTGCCACTGCTGAAGGGACAGTCCTCAGCCTATTTAAAGCCGTTAGCCGCCGTACATTGAGTCACCTAGTAAAAAGGTATGTAGACCTTTTTAACATTTAACATGAGTAGTGAAAGAGTGTTGCTTGTGCTGAGGTCATTAAATGTGGTTCTATTGTGCGTCTATGCTTTTGTGCTTTGTTTGGTTGAAACAGATGATCCTGGAGAAACTGCTATCCGAGTGATTTATTCTGACGAAACTGAATTTGGTGCCGCTGCTGAAGGGAGAGTCCTCAGCCTTTTTAAAGCCGCTAGTCGCCGTACATTGAGTCACCTAGTAAAAAGGTATGTATACTTTTTAACATTTAACATGAGTAGTGAAAGAGTGTTGCTTTAACAATCACTTTTAGCCCAACCCTTATGGCTCATCAGGCTACGCCTACAGACTACGAGCTACAGGCTACTACGCTATTATGCTCCCCCAAACCTAGGCTGCTTGGGATTGTCAGTTCCAAGGTTCGGAAAAAGTGGAATAAGTAAAAGTGGGCTTAAATTAATTAGTGCAAATAAATCTGCTCATTGTCTTGAGTTAGTTAGTCATGTGTGAGGTTTGTGCTGAGGTCATCAAGTGTGGTTCTATCGTGTGTCTATGCTTTTGTGCTTTGCTTGGTTGAAACAGATGATCCTGGATAAACTGCTATCCGAGTGATTTATTCTGACGAAACTGAATTTGGTGCCGCTGCTGAAGGGAGAGTCCTCAGCCTTTTTAAAGCCGCTAGCTGCCGTACATTGAGTCACCTAGTAAAAAGGTATGTAGACTGTTTAACATTTAACATGAGTAGTGAAAGAGTGTTGCGTTAACAATCACTTTTAGCCCCACCCTTATGGCTCATCAGGCTCCGCCTACAGACTACGAGCTACAGACTACTACGCTATTATGCTCCCCAAACCTAGGCTGCTGAGTCACTAGGCTTATATGCTAATAGGCTGCTATCCCCCATCCAATAGTGACAACATTCTCTGAATGATGGTTAAAAATAATGTGTCTGTGCAGATTTGAAAAGAACTGCAGAACGTGTATGGTATTCGAGCGTGGACGGACAAAATGTTCCGGACAAAAAGTCTATGGCACTGACGAAGATGATTGCATGGGTGATTTTGCATTTCATCAAATGAGGACACTGCCATCATGCCTGAGGAATGGTGTTTCCTTTTCACACTTCCGCCAGAAAAATAGATCGAGAAAGAGGATTATAAATAAGGCAGAGACTGAATTTAACAACAGAGTGGTGAACAACATAACTATGAGACGTGTGAAGTTGTTCGAGGAACGACGAGGAATATATCTGACTCATCACCGATGTTGAAGAAAAGCCAAGTGGTCGAGGGAAGTAGGAAAGCTGTCCCCACTAACTCAATAAAGAAATCTGCTGTTGACACAGCACTTGGCTGTTTAGCCTTCTACATTATAAAGACTTATCGGATGTTGAAGTTAGCAAACAAGAACTATGGGCATTCATGGACTGAATGATGTTTTTTGAACAATTTTTATGGCTTCCAATTTTTCAAACCAACTGAAATTTTACATTTAATGCTGACTAATTGCTAAGGTATCACACTGTTGTCATATTACAGTAATATTTAATTTATATTGAAAGAAAATACGATTGTATGGGAATGTATGCTCGACACATTATTTTGTACAATTAACGTTTTTTCATCAACTTAGGGCAAAGTAACACAGCCCGTGAGCACCAACTTCCAGTTTGAGTTAGAAGCTGAAATTTTGTCTCAATGATACTATTGATAGGTCTAACAAACTGAGAAGTTTCTAGCTTGAACTTTATTTTTTACCATGCATCCGTGAACCACCCTAATTCACTCGTCTTATACATGTATGACTTTTTATTTCAGGTGACCCAGTTGTGCTCTGTGTCATCAGTCGGTTGTTGTATGATGGTAGAACAGTTGAAATTAGGGTTAATATCGTTTTTAATATCGTTTTGGCAAACTGATTATCAGTTGTAGAATCCGAAATTAAAGCGATTATCGTGTGTGCGCAGTTGCGCACTTAAAGGATGGCTATAATACAAAAACTTGAAACCATCCAAACGCATGTAGGAAGTTCCACAAAGTCAGGGCTTGGGAATTGATGGAAAATATACGAACATTTGTTCTTGCATAGTCACTGTTACCTTAGAGAGTCCATGATGCAAATGTAGGAGAGAAGTGGGAAGATAACGAAAAAGGGAGATGGTCATTTTTGTTTAGGCACTTAAAAACTGGCATGTATATTCAAATCTAATCTTGTTAATATAAATTTAGCAGTTTAGCAATCTAGTGATAACCCGTATCAGCACGGCAGCACAAGTGCAGTTTATTTAGAATTATTAACTTTCACTTTATCAACTTTTGGACAATAATAATAATTATTCTATTCAGAGGAAGATTAACGATCTGAAGAAAGTCATCACACGACTTGAAATGCTTCACCCACACGATTCATTTACCTTATTGAGAAGCAGCTTAAGCATACCGAAGCTGCTCTACACATTGAGAACATCAGCTTGCTTTCTGTATAAAGGACTTCTACACGACTTCGAGGAAGTACTAAGGTCAGGTCTATGTAGTCTCTTCAATATTGACATGAATGATGATCAGTGGATCCAGGCATCGTTACCAGTGAGAAACAGTGGTCTGGGGATTCGCAGTGCCTATATGCTGGCAACTTCCGCCTTTTTGGCATCAACCGCTGGCACGTGAAGCCTCCAAGACCAACTGTTACTCGCTGTCTCTGTAATTTCTACAGATCCATTGGTTGAGGAAGCGTCTAGTTTGTGGATGATGAGTTTGAACGCACCTCCTCCTACTGATCTGAAATCTCACATACAAAGAGAATGGGACACAGCGCTGATTTCGCATGTATTTCAAGAACTCACAGAAAGAGCTACAGATTCAGCTTCTAAATCAAGATTGCTAGCCGCACAATTGTCACATTCAGGAGACTGGCTCCATGCACTCCCCATTACAACAGCTGGATTACGGATGATGGGAGAGGTGTTGAGAGTTGCAGTAGGCATTTGTCTGGGTACTGTGTAGTGTGAAAAACATATACATTGCAAATGTGGTGCCGTGGTAGAACCCTTAGGCCATCATGGATTCTCTTGTCCAAAAGGTGCAGGAAGACAACAACGGCATGCTATGATAAACGACGTGATTTGGAGGGCGTTCACGAGAGCCAAAATACCGGTCATCAAAGAACCCAATGGTCTTTCCAGAACCGATGGCAAAAGAAAAGACGGAGTTACTTTAATACCCTGGTCCAGGGGTCGCTGCCTGGCTTGGGACGTCACCATGCCGGACACATTTGCAGCCACGTACAAACATCTAACATCACAAAACGCAAGTTCAGTGGCTGAAAAACCTTTGTAACCAATGAGCCAACTAAGGACCAAGGGCATGATACACAGGATCTCAATACATTGGAACCAAATGATTCAGAAACGGGTCAGCCTCTACTTATACGAATACGCTTCCAACCTACAGACTCGCAATCGGAGGTACAGTGGTTGTCACGAGTTGCCCTTGTGAATATCTTTAGGCCATTATTGTATGCTTATATAATTGTATCTATGTTGTGCTATGTCTTAGGCCTATATAATTATTATATGCTTAAAGGAACATTGTGACAATATTATAATATATACTTAGTGCCACATAGCTATATATATTAATGTATCGATGGTCGTCGATGGTCGTTGGGTCCAAGAAGGTGTGCCGGGGGTAAAGGTCATCTGTCTGGAGGCGGATAGGCTATATAGGCAAGAGTACAGACTGTCTGGGGATCAATCGTGGTCAGTCGTCGGAAGTCAATCGTCGGAAGTGAATCGTCAACCGTCGGAGTCCAGTGGTCGGAAGGCGGGTTTACGGGGCACAACGGTGCTACCAGGCGGGTTTACGGAGCACAACCGTGCTACCAGGAGAATACGAAGCACAACGGTGCTATATACGGTGCTATCAGACGAGGACGGAGTCATCTTCTCCGCCACGTCTACGACAGGAGGTGGGCGGTGTCCGACAGCGGAAACTTCTCCGCCACTTCTACGACAGGAGGTGGGTGGTGCCGGAAGGCACTCCTCTACAAGACGCGGTCAGCGGTCGTGACTGGAACGCCAGCAGGACTGCAACTCTGGACGCTGGGTTCTTCTTCCATCCTGGAACGAGGAAACGGACGAAGTCGACTTCAGAACGGAGCAACCGAACCAGACCAGTGAGCCGACAGAAGCCCTTCGCTGTGAAACCCGTTGGACTTCTTCACACCTACAGAAACTGTCGCCATGCGAACGGTAACGTGAGTCATCGACCAGTTGTTGGGTGGGGTCTGGGGGAGGGCACGACCATCGATTAGGGCGCTATAGATTTAATCTATCGACGATATTATTTGCTCTATATGTATTATGTCTTTCAGTTTAATTTCAGTTGTCTTTTTACCTTAATAATTTCTAAACGAGTTCTGTGCTTTGTTCTATAGTCTAGTACTTCGATATTAGTCTTAAACACCCTGGTCCGTAATAGGCTAGGGCCTAACTCACCATTAAAGATAACTCATGACAATGTGGTAAAGGAGCGGTGGGATGGTTGAGTTTGTTTAGGCTAGTGTCGGGGTATTAGTATAACATAGCTTTCATTGTCTCGTTAGAATTAGACGGGGATTTAGGCACTGCTAGACATTTTAGCTAAACGCATTGAAGCATTGCTAAAGATTGTTTATGCTAGGATAGGGTAGGTGTTGTACGCTGCATAAAATAGGCCAGAGGGATTGTTTAAAGACATACTTCTTTTAGCGTCGCCTATATTGGGGTCTTAGATAATTATCTAGACTGAATAGACTAGCATTTGTTGCTGAGGGGATATTCTGTTTCAGTTTAGCCCAGTCTGCTAATTATTTCTCGACATGGAGCAATTGATAGCACTTGCCGAAAGGAGTGGCTTGAAAGGGCCTGAGCTTCTTCAGTTTGTGGAAAAGCACACAGCTGATGAGGAAGCGCGACAGAAACGGATTCTTGAGCGAGAAGAGCGAGCAGCTGACAGAGAGTTGCGCAAGTTTGAGATGGAGCGTCAGGCTAAAGCAGAAGCAGAACAAAACGCACTCAAGAAGTTGGATATGGAGCAACAGGCTAAAGCCGTAGCCGAAGAAAACGCACTCAAAAAGTTTGAGATGGAGCGACATAAGTTTGATTTGGAAAGACAGGCAAAAGCCGAAGCCTTCGATTTGGAAAGACGAGCCAAAGCCGAAGCCATAGAGTTGGAAAGACAATCAAAAGCCGAAGCCGATGAATGCGCCATGAGAAAATTAGAATTAGAAAGAAAGATGAAAGCAGAGGCGCACGAGCAGGCATTGGAAATGCAAAAGGAGCAGCATGAGCAATCCATGGCATTGGAAAAAGCTAAGCTCGAAGAGAAAGCTGTAGGCCTACGGCAGGATAGCATCAGAAGCGTGAGTGAAAACGCAGCATCGGAAGAGGATGGCGAGGAGGATGAGGAAGAGGAGCGGCCCTCGTATTGGACAGTCAATGCGAGGAAAGGACCAAAGCTGCCTCCATTTGAGGATGGCAAAGATAATATGGACGCTTATCTGAGAAGATTTGAGAAATATGCGTCTATTCGAAAATGGAGAAGGCAAGAATGGGAAGTTTATTTAGCCGCACTTTTGAAGGGACGCGCTTTAGATGTCTTTGCGCGTATGCCGCCTGAACAATACGACGATTATGACGCATTGAAAGATGCTCTTCTGAAAAGATATCAAATGACGGAGGAAGGCTTTCACAAACGGTTTAATACTAGTAGACCGGAAACAGGTGAATCGCCTCAACAGTTCATCACTAGGTTAGAAAGCTACATGATGAGATGGATTGAGCTCGCCAAAGTCACTCAAGACTTTGAAGGACTGAAGAGTTTGCTGGTAAAGGAGCAGTATCTTTCGGTTGTGAGCAAAGAATTGTCGCTTTTCTTGAGAGAAAGAGCGCCAAAAGATCTTCAGGAACTAGCTAAATTAGCGGAGACCTACACGGAGGCACACGACGGAAGGTTGAAGCAGCCATACCAGTCGAACTTCGCAGAAAAAGAAATAAGAACAGAGAGAAAATTTCTCAAGCCAGACTTCACTAAGGAAAATGAGAGGACTGGAAGGAAAGAGCAAAGTCGTAATGGGGCTACTGATAGGCTTTGTTTTTTCTGCAATCGGCCAGGACATTCCTATAATTCTTGCCGATTTAGAATGAATAGGCCTGCTTCACAGAAAGCAGCAGGAATGCAGACTTCCTGGAAGCCTAGAAATGCACAGAAACAAAAAGCTGAGAACATGGATAAACCAACATCTTCTGCAGTTGATAAGAAAACGCATAGAACGACAGCAACTTCTACTGATCCAGAAAGGACGCTGGTCAAGGAAGGATGTGATGAAAACGCTGGTCAGGCGTTGAAAAATCTTTCGGATGGTGAAGATGTCGAACTGAGATGTGGTTGAAAAGCGCACGTCATAGCTGAAGCAAGTAGACCGGGAAAATACGGAACTGATATGAAAACGACGATAGGTTATGTAGGTGATCAGCAGGTAGAAGTGCTTCGAGACACCGGATGTTCGTCAGTTGTTGTAGCGAGGAAGCCGTGAATGACGGGACGCAAGCTGTAGGAGCAGCGGTTGTCGTCAAAGAATTGTCTGATGCAGAGATGAGGATGACAGGGGAAGGAAATCTGCCACTCTTTAACAACCTGCAAAGAGAAACTTACAAAGATGTGGAGATAGGCCAGGCTCTGTCAACAGATCAGAAGAAGGAGGTCGAAAACCTCTTGGAAGAATTCCAAGACATCTTCAGTGATGTGCCAGGAAGGACCAACCTAGTTAGACATCGGATACAGCTAACGTCGAATGTTCCAGTGCGGAAGAGACCATATCCTGTGCCTTATGCTATGAGACAAGAGCTGGACAATGAAATCGATGACATGATCAGGTTAGGAGTAATTGAGCCTTCAAAAGCAGCATACGTCTCTACTATGTTGCTAGTGAGTAAGTGGGATAGATCATCATCCTTTAATCTATCTTCGAGGAGCTAATTTAGTGAATGGGAGATTAATGCGCTGGGCTTTAATTTTGCAGCCTTATTGTTTTACTATACGCTCCATAAAAGGGTCTGAAAATGTGGGAGCCGATTTCTTAAGCCGCCATCTGTAGGTCTTGATAGGAACTAGGATAAGTAAACCTAGATATTGACAGGGCAATCGTTTTTAATTTAGTTGTAAAGAAAAGCTAAGTTAGTTTTCTCTTAAGTGTGGGGCCATTGTCACGAGTTGCCCTTGTGAATATCTTTAGGCCATTATTGTATGCTTATATAATTGTATCTATGTTGTGCTATGTCTTAGGCCTATATAATTATTATATGCTTAAAGGAACATTGTGACAATATTATAATATATACTTAGTGCCACATAGCTATATATATTAATGTATCGATGGTCGTCGATGGTCGTTGGGTCCAAGAAGGTGTGCCGGGGGTAAAGGTCATCTGTCTGGAGGCGGATAGGCTATATAGGCAAGAGTACAGACTGTCTGGGGATCAATCGTGGTCAGTCGTCGGAAGTGAATCGTCAACCGTCGGAGTCCAGTGGTCGGAAGGCGGGTTTACGGGGCACAACGGTGCTACCAGGCGGGTTTACGGAGCACAACCGTGCTACCAGGAGAATACGAAGCACAACGGTGCTATATACGGTGCTATCAGACGAGGACGGAGTCATCTTCTCCGCCACGTCTACGACAGGAGGTGGGCGGTGTCCGACAGCGGAAACTTCTCCGCCACTTCTACGACAGGAGGTGGGTGGTGCCGGAAGGCACTCCTCTACAAGACGCGGTCAGCGGTCGTGACTGGAACGCCAGCAGGACTGCAACTCTGGACGCTGGGTTCTTCTTCCATCCTGGAACGAGGAAACGGACGAAGTCGACTTCAGAACGGAGCAACCGAACCAGACCAGTGAGCCGACAGAAGCCCTTCGCTGTGAAACCCGTTGGACTTCTTCACACCTACAGAAACTGTCGCCATGCGAACGGTAACGTGAGTCATCGACCAGTTGTTGGGTGGGGTCTGGGGGAGGGCACGACCATCGATTAGGGCGCTATAGATTTAATCTATCGACGATATTATTTGCTCTATATGTATTATGTCTTTCAGTTTAATTTCAGTTGTCTTTTTACCTTAATAATTTCTAAACGAGTTCTGTGCTTTGTTCTATAGTCTAGTACTTCGATATTAGTCTTAAACACCCTGGTCCGTAATAGGCTAGGGCCTAACTCACCATTAAAGATAACTCATGACAGTGGTCGAAGGGGATGGATATATCCCTCTCCCCTGCCTCTGAGAAACGTTTCTTGGAGTTTATGGCACAGCCGTTTTCACCAGACCCGGATTTTGTTTCAACCCCTCTCCCCCAACACCAGGAGAAGGAGTGTGAGCCACCTAATGGACAGAATCCGTCTAATTTACAAGATTCATCTTCTGTTAATAACTCCAATACGATGCCTGAAGACCCATATTTTTCTCCTACACCACATGGATATCGGGTAATGAAGTGTTCGTACTCCAATAGTCTTATTAACAAACAATGGGATCTCAATCTGGATATTAAGAATGAAACCCGACATCTCATCATCGCGGATTCGAACATGAGAATGATTCGGACGGCTGACCTACCTACGGGCTGGAATCTGATCATTCTACCCGGCGCCAGATTTGAACACCTTCTTAAATTAATTCCAGATATACCTAATGATCAGTTGGAAAGCATTCACATCGCCATGGGAATCAATCATAGATGTGACACTTCGGGTTCCTTGAAGATGTCGCTTCTTGAAAAGATCAGTGGAGAGCTTCAACAGAAGGCAGCATTGGTTTCTATAACCTGCCCTTCTTATAATCGAAACATGACCAACCTCGAGCAATATAAATTGTCCAGGATTAATGAAATGTTGGCTAAACTTCATGATAATACTTGTTCTATAGGTGCATTGACACCTGAGGAGACCATTACAGTGAGTAATAATAATATTCATTATACCCGTCAAACCACGTTGAAGATATGGGAGGCAATTTTTGGTGCAGTGGCCTTCCAAGCTAATTTTACCCCCCCCACAAAAAACTGGTAAATTATATCCACATCAAGGACTTCTCTACCCCTATGAGTCTGGCAGCCACCAATGCTCTCAATTTATATAATTTCGATTATACTGTATCTAATTCTTCTAATATCTGCAATTTATCATCCTATAAACTATCACCTACGGATATTTCGGTCTTAGAGCTAGGTCTCTCTTTCATCCCTTCCACTAACAGAATCCCCGCATCGATCATTAAGGAATCCTTGGACATAACCACACGTTCCCTGGAACTCAGAGATTTCTTCTCCAATAAAAATAGTCCTAACTTAGATCCTGATAAACAAGAAAAAAAGATATTTGACAAAATGTTTAAATTTCCCAGTAAATGGCATCCACCTACGGAAGATCTATCCAATTCGACCACTTCTCTTGTTTCCAACCTGAGAGATTGCACTGAAGAGATTTTATCTGAATACCCAACCAGTGATGATGGTTTAGCCTATTTATACACAGCGAAAAATAACCTTTCTTATCCACAGAGATGTGCCATTAAATTACTTAAATACAAAGACGATTTAATAATCAAACCAGCTGACAAGGGGGGCATGGTAGTACTATTAAACAAGGGTTCTTATGTGAGGGAGGCCCTTCGACAACTTAATAATAAAAAATATTATACTAGAATTCCCAAAACTTAAAATTTGATGTTCTCCCACTTATTAATGATATAATTTTTAGGCTTTATAATAAAAACTTCATTAATGTTAACTAAATGGAATACTTGATGGCTAATGCCACGGATAGGAATAGGGCTTTTTATCTCTTACCCAAAATACATAAGCCTCGTAACAAATGGCCACAAATTGATATGCCAGAAGGAAGACCCATTATTTCTGACGTTGGTTCCATCACACGTAGGGTTAGTGAGTATATAGACTATTTTATAAATAAGGTGGCCCACAAGCACCCTTCGTATATTAAAGATTCGTATGACTTTATCCAAAAAATTAGGAATAATACCGTTAATGATAGTGATCTTTTGGTAACTGGGGATGTATCCTCGTTATTTACAAATATGAATATAGATAGGACACTTCAAGTTGTGGAAGAAGCTTTTCAGAAATACCCTTCTCCCTCCAGACCAGACAAAGAAATTTTAGATCTCTTAGAAATTACTCTTAGACATAATGATTTCTATTTTTGTAATTTGGTTTTCCTGCAAATCTTTGGGATTGCTATGGGTAAACCATTCTCTCCGGGATGCACGGACCTTTATTTGGAGGAACTTGATTTCGGGGCTTCCCACAAATTTAGAATAAAACCTAGGTTATTTCTTCGTTTTCTTGATGATATATTTCTTATTTGGCCTGGTACTTTGCTGGATTTGATTGAATATGAAAGCTTTTTAAACTCCCTTATACCTGATATCAAAATTTCTTTGACACATGACTCTTCTCAGATTAATTTTCTTGATACGACTGTTTTTAAATATTACAACAACACCACTATAACTCTCCAGACTAAGGTTTTCTTAAAAGATACTGACACCCACCAACTACTCCATTCATCCTCATTTCACCCTAAACACACTTTTACTGGGGTCCTGAGATCTCAAATATTACGTTTTAAACGCATTTGTTCCTTCAAAAGTGATTTTGATTCAGCTTGCAGTATTTTATTTAGATCTCTTAGGAATCGTGGTTATAATCGTAGAACTTTGAGAAGAAATAAGCATGATATTTGGAACCTTAATAGTACACCTAAAATCTTTAAATATAAAGCTCAAAGTTTGTCCTTCTGTGTGTGGGATGTCCGAATTTTGTCCGGAGGCCTACTCGGAAATTACAGCGATTCGTTTTTTAAAAAAATGCAATCGATTCTTACCCTAATTTGCAGTTAAACGCGACTATTTTCAGCTCTCAATTCACTTTATAAGTCCCGAGATGTCAACATTTTAACTTGCACGCGATAAGCGATTCGAAATCCATCCACGTTGATCGCCTCCATAAGGCCTCCATTGCCTACCAGAGAACTACAGCCAATGGCATGATGGTTTGAGGTCACGTGATATTTACTTCTATCGAAAATATTTGCGAGGATTATTCTCGGCTTTTTTCTTCTGATCCACACGAGAAAATCATAAAGATCGCGATCCAAAAATCTTTCCATGTTTTAAATTTCGCTGTTATAAAAACGATATATTAGACACGGCATAATTATGTTCACTAAACTCATGACGTCATTATTTTGAGCTCAAATCTTCACGTCACATCTCGCCAAATCGCGTAGCAAAAAATGTTGTGGACGTAAATAATGCGAATATAACTGCAAATAATCGGAATAAAAAAGCGTAGATTAAAAAACTTTCTTTATCTAAGTGGCAAAGAACAATTTATGAAAAAAGCACGTTGCGCTGAATGGTAGTATCTTTTCATAAAAAGTTGTTTTTCTCAGTTACGTGTCGCATGGACTTAACGGGTTTTGCTCTTCAATTATCGACCAGACCTGTACACCTAGCGGAGAGGTTCGTTACTTCTCCTTAACGCGGGGGTCGATGGAAGGCGGGGTCAGAATGCTGAAGTCGGAACGGGGTCAGGCGTGGCTGGGGACAAAACTTATATTTTCCGGGCAACGTCGGGTAATTCAGCTAGTCTCTGATAAAACAGAGGAAATCCTTCCCCTTGTTATTCCTTTTGGAAATCTCTCCACTCGTTTAGCAAGAGAATGGAGGTCCCTGATTTCATCTAATGACAGATTTAAACACTTACGCACTATAACGGCCTACAAGAAACATAGGAACCTTAAACAACGGTTAACTTCAGCTTTTCTTGTTTCCCCTCCTCTTCTTTCATCCTGGTCTTCGGATATATAATAGCATTAACATAATATAATATATAATATATAACTGTACTCGCCCTAACACTAACCCTATACTTAACTTAGCCCTAACACTAACCCTATACTTAACTTAACCCTATGCTCAACTTAACCCTAATACTAACCCTACACCTAACCTAACTTAGCATAATAATAATAAACATAATAATAATAATAACAATAATATAGGACTGTACTCGCCCTAACACTAACCCTATACTTAACTTAGCCCTAACACTAACCCTATACTTAACTTAACCCTACACTCAACTTAACCCTAATACTAACCCTACACCTAACCTAACTTAGCATAATAATAATAAACATAATAATAATAACAATAATATAGGACTATACTTGCCCTAACACCAACCTTATACTTAACTTAACCTTAACCCTTACCACAACTTGTAATAATAATCCCTAACCACAACTTAAAATAATAATTATATAGAACTGTCCGTACCCTAATACTAACCCTATACTTAATTTAAATCATTAACTATTTTGCAGTTACAATAATATAGAACTGTCCGGACCCTAATACTAACCCTATAATTAATTTGGATCATTAACTCATGGACTTAAACCACATACCCTTTAACTCATGCTCTATTATGGGATAATGGGATGAGACAGAGTGTGTCAGTGCATTACTTTGGATCATATCTGAGAATTCAGCATGTGCTCGTACAACTAAAGATAAACCCAGGTTTCTAAGTACTTGTAACTAGAGCCCTGTTGATTTGTTTGAACTCTTCTTTGATGATGACGTTAATAGTCTAATGGTCGTAAACAGCAAGAGATATGCAAGAGAACAGGAAGCTGATCACTCCTTTGAAATAACCAATGAAAACATGAAATTGCTACTCGCATTTCAGTTGCTCAGTGGGTATGCCATTGTCCCACGGAGGCGCATGTACTGGGAGCATCACCCAGACCTGTTGAACTAAGCTGTCGCAAAATCCATGCCCAGCAAAAGTCTAAGGATATTCTGCGCTACATGCACGTTATAGATAATAAGGCTGTGATGAAAGTCACAACAGTTGATGAATCCAAGATTTTTTACTACGGGAAGCACGGAACAAAGCAACATATATACAAGGCCAACCCATCCGCTTCGGATATAATATGTAGTCTAAGGCTTGGTTGCTCTATAGACAGTCAACAAAGACAACATTTTGTCAAGAGGGACAATGTTCCTCTGACCTTTGACCTCTATGGGAAGAACTGTAAATGAGTGAGGAGAAGTCGGCAACAATCAAAACAACAGGACACGAAAGTATCATTTTGCTATTGTTTTGGCATCACTGCAGATGGGAATAAACTTTCACCATTCATAATTAAATAATAAAATTATGTCCAGCGATTCTTGTCCTTCGTCGTTATCCATAAATATGCAATGGGTTGACGAGATGAAGAGGTTATGGACATGCGACTGACCAAATGTTTCAGCAAAAGCTCAGATGGACTTTATCGAGTAGACAAGGGCTTCCTTGTCAGTGATGGATAACAAATGGGCGCATATACCCAAAAACGTAGAAACAACTCAAACAATAAATACAATCCAGTAATAGATCCATTAGATCTATGGCACATTGACGTCTCAGAGGCCATCGGCTTCGCAGAAGAACTTTGCGATTTGTTTAATTTGCCTGGATGACATTATTGTATTCGTTTCTGACTTGGATGCGCATCTGATATGGTTCGAGTTTCAAACTCTGGGCTCTGTGCCTCCAAACGTCATGGAGATTCATCAACAGAGGATGCCCGAAACGGAGTTGGGCTTCACTACTGGGAATATGGACATCCACACTGACGCTGGGGTAGACGCCTGGGCGGTGGAGATTATCGTCCACACGCTGTACTTCATACAACGCGCCAGCTGGATGTGGCACCTCCTGGAATCACCTTCAGAATGAGTGATTTTGGTTGGTGGAGAAGAATTGTTGACAGATATGCAATGCCCCAGGAGGGCTTGCTTCATGAATGAGTAATACTGGCAGCATGACTAATATGTTGCACCTGCTCGACATCTCCATCAAAGGAAGCTTCAAAGCTAAGCTTTGCCGTCTGACCCAATCTGACTATCACAAAGCCTCAAAATTAATAGGCATAGTAATCAAGCAATATGTCTCTAAAGATTTTGAACGGCCAAAAGCATCGGATTGCTTTCTGAAGTCATTTCAAGTAAAAATCATTCGCAAATAAAATTCTTGTATCATCAGCTACGTGATTGTAATGATGGGAAGGTGCATGGCACTATCACACCTCCTAAAAACACGACTGAGCTGCTCAATAATCACCATCCGCATGTAGATTACAAACAAGTCTGTGCAGCAGAGTGATACTGGGAAGTTATTTGCTTGAGGGATGTGTCAGGCTACACTGAGGAGTGGACACAAGGCAATGTAAAAGACAATTTTACACAGCTAGCAATTTGCTTCCCACGTTTGTCACAATGCCCAATTGCGCATGACAGTGAATTTCGTCTCAAGAAGTTCTCATATCCTTTATGCATGTCACAAATGTCACAACATTATTGTTTGTAATAAACAAAAACAAAATGGTTAAGAAAATTCATGTCATATGACTATTTGCCAAATAGATGCAGAACTTATCTGTGTTTGATGGACATCAGAATCCAAACATTCCTCGAATTCCTTCAACGAATTCAATCTCTCTCGGTTGTAGACGGCATGTACAGATCTGAAGCTCAACACCAGTTCTGCTTCACTGATGGACAATCACAGTGGTCACTGGTCACATGCACAAGCTAGCTGCCAAAAACAAAAAAATCCTTTTAAAATATCATTAAAAAACGTTAGTTGGTCCCAGTAGAATTCCAAAATTCTAACAGAATGGTGTCAAATAAAATCATAATTACCATTAACATTACAAAACCGCAGCTCCTTAAACTCGACTTCCAGCTCCTGACCTAAATGTACCACGACTTCATATATTTATCCAGGGTCCGTGATTTGGGTGTCACCCTTGATTGCACCCTGTCTTTTTCTGAGCACATAGCTTTCAATTGATGTGCTTATTTACTACTAGAAATGTTACCCGGCGTTGCCCGGGAAATTTAGGGTTTAAACACTATTCCACTGTGGCACCCATCGTTGACCGCTAAATTTCGGGTTTTCGCCAACTCTCCACCCCACCCCACCCCGCTTCCCCCAAAAGCCAAACGTCACCCGCCCCTGCGGGGCGCTACGGAAATTAGTACTGGGCGTGTATGATGTCATGTGGACTGTAGACTCTTTACTAAAGCTCGACTCTTTACTAAAGCGTGAGCGATTGTTGATTCATAGCCGGGGACAATGTTGTTTCTCGCACAGAAATCGTCAAGTACTGATGAAGGGATCTTTCTACGCCTAACGCATGAAAACAATGATTGCATCAAGTAGAGGTAATGCAATATGCATAATTACATAACAAAATACTGCGGGGCGCTACGGAAATTAGTACTGGGCGTGTATGATGTCATGTGGACTGTAGACTCTTTACTAAAGCTCGACTCTTTACTAAAGCGTGAGCGATTGTTGATGAAATCTGTCTTAAAACGCTAATAACTCGAGTTCTAAAGTGAAATTTAGGGTTTTAAACACTACTCCACTGTGGCACCCATCGTTGACTGCTAAATTTCGGGTTTTCGCTAACCCTCCACCAAAAAGTGGTGATTCTGTACAACGTTTTATGTACTTACTGATTCTGTAAATCATTCTGAGTTGAAACAAATAGTTTCCCCCTCATATTGATGTAAGCCTAGGTGCATCCATTCATGAGATACTAGCCCCTGAACATGTCAACAAAGTCCAAAAAAGGTCGCGAATGCTACAATATAGCGTCACTTCAACCACATACAATCATGTGATGGACTCTGATGTGTAAAGCTTTTTACATATCATTGGAAAGGTCTGTTCAAGCTCTATAACACTAAGTCAAAAGCATTGTTCTATCAGCTATCCCACATGCGAACATCTGCAGCCAACCATGAGGTAGTTTACTGCCCGGACCAACTTTGAAGACTCGTATCGCCATGACAACGCAAAGTGGAGAGGCTAAGATTTGTTACATAAAGAGTGAACTATATGCAGATAATAGAAATGTAAACTATTAGCAACTGCATTAATGATCTTCGCTGCTACAGTGCCATGAATAGTCAAATTCAACTCACAACTGAGTTTTTCGTCAGTTTTGCACACATATTAGTGAAAAACTACTAATTTCAGTTTTGAATGATTTACGGAATCAGAAAGTCCACCAAAAGTTGTATCAAATACGAAAATTTTGCACTCCTATATACATCCGTTCCTGAGATAATGACTTCTGAACTGGCCACCAAATTCATACATGTCGCGAGTGCCCTGTACCCCTCTATGTCCCTCAGTCATAAAATACAGGAACATCGTGCTAGGCTTCTAAAAATTTGCATATGATGTACAAACATATCAAACTTCAAAATAGCAAAATTACAGCCAAATCTAAGATAGGTCAGCAACAAGCCCTCGGTGATTTCACATGGACTGACCCAATAGTAAGTCCATGATATATTACAAAAATGACAAAACAACGCCACAACGAAAGTGGTTTAGTACTTCAACATGTGCACCAAGATAACTCCTACCGGTGACCCGTCAAAAGGGCGCCCGACAAAAGGGCGCCGACATAAGGGCGGCGCTCTTAAAAGAAATATTATCGTGAAAGATATCGCGGATGAAATAAATGATTTGAAAACGACAAGTGAGCCACCACTACTACAGGCTATATGACTTTAAGTTTTAACGAAATTTAGAAGGCAAAAAATTATTTGAGAACTACAAACAAGCAATTTATTGAGAAGATGAAAAGTGTTAAAACTAGGAATCTGATAAAAAAAGCTAAAACTACTGTAGTCTACGGCAAATAATTTGTTAGCCTAATGGGTCAATGTCGTTAAAGTCGAAAAGTTCTTAAAACTCAGCTATAATGTTTCAATGTCGAATAGAAATGTTAACGATTTCCAAACGGTTGACCTGCCATGCTTCCTTTGCTTTTATATGAAGCTCATATCACGTGGTAACGAACTTTTCAACCTCTCATGTTACCGCTTTCTGCACCTGATTTGTTTATTTTAGCACCTCTTCCAGGTCCTCGGAGCATATTGGGTTTCAACAAACATCATGTGTGAAATAGTTTAGTAGTAATTGCTCTTTGTTGCGTCGTCGTTGACCTGCCTATTTGCTCATAATATTATCACTTATAGGCCGACTCTTCATCGATGCTATTTCTTTTAAGAGCGCCGCCCTTATGTCGGGCGCCGTTTTGTCGGCGCCCTTTTGTCGGGCACCCTTTTGACGGGGTGCCACTCCTACCGTACAATACAGGAACCAAGCATGAGGTTGGGCCGAGCTGAGAGGTCAAAAATCCGAAATCTACCTCATCTATACACATCTCTAGCGTCTGACAAGACCCCTTTTGGGATGTGTTAACATGTCCCTACTGGCCAATGTATTAAATGACTTTGTCAAGTAAACACCATGGAGAACAAATTGCACTTTAAAGATTTAGTCTATCAATTTAAAGGCTGCCATACCATAGAAGTGGTAGATAAATTTAATGCTGACCATGATCGTTGTTCACGTGTCCCGACCTCCCGTCTCGTCGATGGATATCTCCCCAATGAGCCGTTCTTCGAAAAAATCTGGATGCAAAGCTGCAGCAATAATCAGCTGCAACCAAACACAAAACAAATAGAGCAGGGCAAGACAGAATTCTACATAATGTAAGACAACGTAAGGCAGTGCTGTCCAACACGTGTGCGGCCCGCGAGGTGATTTCAAGTGGCCCGCACGGGCTCACTAAATTTTGCACTTTGTGTAAAATGAAGTAAAGGATAAAGTCACTGGTCGACTTGAGCGTTTATTTTTGTTATTGATGTTGTGACAGTTGCCGATTTGCAATGCTATCAGATAGGCCAATCCGAAAACTATATCTCTTCTTTCTTTTCCTGGGGTTAGGTTCCCAGAGTCTATCGGTAGACTGACACGCGATTTCTGGTTTTGAGAACTCTTATTACTGTAAGGTGAGGGAGATAATTTATTATGTGGTGATCTTATCCGACGTCTACAAGCTCACAACCCGGAAACGGACCTCGCAAAGTCTCACATACCATTCACTTCTAGTCAGTCCCTGAGGCTACAGAGTGACAGCACGTCTGCAAATGACTGCGATCATTCTTTCGAGAGATAGTCGAGTTATAGTTCTAAGGATTAGAAAGAAACAATCGAATAGAGACACAAGGGCCGACCGAATGGCGATGTCTTTGCACTTTCTGGTCCGACGTGGGGCGCGGTGGTGTAGTGGTGGCATCGCTGCCTTGAAGCCGGAAGGTTCGAGGTTCGAATCCACTTCGCTGCGTAAGGACCTTGGGCAAGCCCTTCACTCACAATTGCTCAGCGCTTCGGCATGAACCTCCGATGCAGTGTCCGCTCTGCATTCGGGAGCGCCTCTGAGTAGAGAGAGCTTGAAGAGGCGCTATAACAAGTGCACATACAAATAACAAGTGCACATACAAACAGACGTGTCGATGACTATGACTGCTAGCTCTTTAGACGGAGATTCTGGTTTCGACGAATTTTTATGGAAGCTAGAGCAGGAAAATGGAAATTCGCCCAAGTCATAAAGTGGATCTTAGTATAAAAATTGACTGCTCGACGTAATGAAGAGCTGAGCTGGCAAACTGTATGGGCGACGAAACTGGGGGGCAGGGATGAACGCCCGCCACCTTGCACATTTTGGCGCTCAACTATTTTGAAGCATGACAATCGTGGTTTGTGTGTTTCACATGCTATTATTCATTATTATTATTCCTGTGGCACCTGTCGAACTCTTCCATGCATATACTGCTCAAGACATTCCTCTTTGGCCATCCCTGGGTCGAGAGCATCTCTGATTAGTTATCTTGAACCGGCGCCGTTAATCTTATATATCATCAATAATTTTTAGCCACTGCTTTTGAGTTTTCTGTTGCGGCCCTCGGCCTCAAGAATCTTGCTAATGCGGCCCGCGGTACCAAAAACGTTGGACAGCACTGACGTAAGGCAACTAAAAAGCTATCATCAGTTTCCTCAATTAGGTCTGGGAGTAGCTTCTAGTTGACTTCTGACATAGTAATAATGATCATGTAATATGTATGGCCAACAGTACAAAAACATCAGGACAATTTTGACTAGCAATTCTCATTGCTTTCATAAACTAGTGAGTAATGAGACCTGTTGGACAATAAATCCCAACATCCATTTCATGCAAAATTGAAATCCATGTGATGGAATTTGCGGATGTACCGTTTCCGTTTCTGACTGCCCTTTGCAACCGATCTTTTCAAGAAAGCTGTCTACCTCCATCACATAATATTAGACTATACTATATATTTATAGTTTCAGCTTCCTCGCATCGTCCACTCCGCTCTTTAAACAGATTTGATCTTCTAGTACCTCCTACTAGAACGGTTATGGCTCAGTCCCGTTCCTTTACGTCAACTGGCCCCTCTCTTTAGAATACGCTATCTCCTTCTACTCGATCTCAACTTCTGACGGGTAATCATTCCTCATTTTCTTTTCTCAAAACCTTTTTCTTCTCTGGTGGTCTTGTGCACTGGGAGTGCCTCTGACCGGTTCAACTAGTAGAGGTGCTTTATAAATGTTTTTATACAATACAATACAATACTGGTTCCAGTTATCAAGCATGATGGACTGGATGCAGTTGACCTAGCAAACTTTCAGCCTATTGCAACCTATATTGCACATATTTCACTCTTATCAAAAGTTATATATTAGGTTATCTATCACCAGCTTGACACCTTCCTTGAAACAAAACATTTGTATAGCCAAAACTTCTAACCAATATTTAGATAAAACACTAAAAAAAAGCAGCGAAAATAAAGCCGAAAAGAAAAAAATACAAGTTGTTTAACAGAGCGACTCAGTTCAATCTATTAGATCATGTTCTTAGTCAAATGGATATCACACATAAGACAAGCAGAGGTGCTCAATGAAGAGTCTATTGCATCTAAGAATACTTTAGCATTTTACGTTGTGGAAAAAAGCATAGATAGAGGATCATGATGATTTACTTCATGCATCCAGGTAGTCAGCAAAAAATTTCTTTTTAGTCACTGATGTTCTGCCGCCGAATTCTGCTGGAATTTTGATTTCCATGCCTACAAGTAATAATGAACAAGTAAACTATCAGCTGGAAACAGTAGCATGTCTGTATCATGTACCTGAAAATCATTGAGATAGCTCTGAATTTTAGTTAGCTCTCTCTGATGCAATATACATACCAGTTATCATCTTTACATGTTCATGAGATGCCAACTTTTCATTTTCATATCACGGAGACTGAACACGGTCACGAATCCTAACATTATTATTCTAAATTTCTAGGTCCACAACTCTACATTCAGAATGATGCAATTAAATGTTCCTTGAAACTGAATCCCGAGTAACATTAAAAATAATATAGAAAGAGAGCAATTGAAACTGAAAAAGCTGGCAACTTACATTGTAAGCATTCAATGCAGCAAGGCAGTCACTACGACTGCCGTCAGCCCATGCGTCTTTGGATCCTGAACTCTTCAACAACAGCTGCTGACTATTGAAACATGAGCGATCAAATAGCCATATTTCAGTCTCTTTATAATGATTAAATGTACCATATACAATTGTACATATTGTTAGATGTTAGACCCAGACTGGTGCAGGTGGTGTACGGTGAAAGGGATGGTGCTAGTGTGTGTGGGACCGTGGGTGTGTGAAGTGTGGATTGGCCTGTTAGATTTCAGTCAGCTGCAGTTTGAGGTTCGAGACAGTCGTGTGCTTCTGAATAGGAATTCTATATAATTTGACAAAGTACTGCGTGTTAGAAGTTTACTACGAACTATAATTTGAATGACATTCGTCTTCGTCTGCTATGAGAGACATTATGATTATAGATGTTCAACTCGGGACCTTCTAGAGATAAAATACGAGATCAAAGACGACAACATCTAACAATATATATATATATATATATGTATATTGTATATAAGGTATGCAAATGATGATTTTGACTACCTGTAATATTTTCAAAATTTGAAACATGCTTGTATGAGTCGAAGTTATCCTTTTTCAAGATGAAAAAGGTTCGCAACGACAGACATGCACCTGAAACAACCATCCAACTGTATACAAGCAAGCTCAGAATTTCAATATTTTTATCTTTCAGATAAACATTATCACTCAACAAATGTTTGCTTTGCTCATATTCATATCTTCCTGCACTCATTTTATCCATAGTGTGTTTCAAGTTTTTCTACTTGGCTTCCATTTTCCTTCCAACTGAATGCATCAAACTTATGGGCATTGTCTAGTAACTCATCTTGCTAGACGGGCAGACAAGAAGAGTCACCGAGGAAAAGCTGATGACAAGCAAATCTACAAGAACTTAATCCATACATTGTCTAGTATGTCCAGGGCCGGTATGTACATGACATGGCATAAGGCTATCTATGTTTAGTGCCTATACGCGGCTTAGCAATTCCCTATATAGCCATTGGAATTTATCCGTATGCACGAAACAAAATAGCGAAGAGAATTACTAATCCACACATTCCTTGCAACCGACGATGCATGACGCTTGCTCTTCCCCCAATTCAAAAGGTTATAGCTGAGCGCGCAAGATATTTATATGCGATCATTGTCAGCGTGGGGGTAAACAGAATCACACCTAAAGCGGCCCGTAGGGAAATATCGGACGGCTGCCTATTGTTCGCGCTGTCCAGCTAGAGTCGGCCGTCTATTGTTCACAATGGGAGTAGCCGGCCAACTCCTACCTTGGATCTGGAATAACGTTATACCTAGCACAGCTCGCTAAGCTCGAGCCATGCATACCGAATTAACACACTACTCCCGCAAAGACGATATTTAAGCTATATATAAGAGTTAAGCCCTTATGTGCATACGGGCCCAGGTGAAGATACACATATATAGGATAACAATTAATATACAGGGTTGACCAAAAAGATGCCTCTGAGATTTTTGCCAATATAGACCAAGCCTGAAGTCTGAAAATGACACTGTTAGAAGCAAATCATGTAAAAATTTGCTAACAAGTGTTTCTATACTAATTTGACCCTGCTGAAAACGAAAATCGAGATTAGCAAGCTGAGATTTTGGGGGTTGCATGAGAAAACAAGATGGCAGCTAAAATGGCAGACAGTTGTTTTACATGGCTATAAGTTAAAGCCAAGCTCGACATTCCACATTCTAGATTTAGGGCGTGGCTTATAGAACCAATGAGCGTCTGTTCAGGTTTGGCCGACAGGTCTCAAGATCATTTCACTAATGATCACAGGGAAGACCCACCGTTGGTGTGTCCCAAGGGGAGAAGAATCTAGGTCAATTGTACACCAACTTGCCAATCTGCCTATGACTCCACGCAAGCCACATAAGCTGGTGGGCAGTTGGCCTAGATTATGCCAGGGGGGGGACTAGCTATACCAATACCAACGGTCAGAGGAATGATCTTGATACCTGTCAGCCAAACATGAAGCAGCAGATGTGCATTGTCCTTGTAGTAAACACTTGATTGAATTCATTGTGGTGTGTGAGTACCTGTAGCTGAAAGGCTTGAACAATGCTAGTGTATGCTCATTTGCATAGCAATAGGCACCACATACTTATTTGGAGGGGTTCCAGTTTGCTTTATAGACTGGTAGCTTCAACTGCAATAGGCCCCAAGTCTATCTATTGTAAGGTAATAGATAGACGAAGATAGATGTAATGTAATACAAACAGCTTCAGCGGATTGTAATGCAAGAATGATACAATTTCATCTACGTGCGATTATGTATGTATATAATATATATATATATATGTATTTGGCGTAATACATAATCGCACGTAGATGAAAATATATGATGAGCGCCTCTGATTAGATTGTACTGTGAGAGGCGCTTTATAAATGAAAAATAGTGTGGTATAGTGTAGTATAGTATAGTACAGTACATTATAGCATATGGCATGGTATATTTATAGTATAATTATAGGCATGTATATAAGACTAAATTTATATTGCTATGCAACAGATTGCTAAACTTGACCTCGCTGCACTTGCAATTGAATTCCTCAGTTATTCCCAAAATACATAGGCGCTATAGAAATCAACGAATGAGCATATACACTCTGCACACACGTCATAACCATGGAACATGTTTCGAATAGGCTACATACAGACATGTATACATATAAGTTGGTGTACAATTGACCTAGATTCTTCTCCCCTTGGGACACATCCCTGTGATCATTAGTGAAATGATCTTGAGACCTGTCGGCCAAACCTGAACAGACGCTCATTGGTTCTATAAGCCACGCCCTAAATCTTCACCGGAGAGAATGTGGAATGTCGAGCTTGGCCTTTAAGCATTGTATGTAATAGGGACACGATTTTAGACTCTAAATTAAGAGTGTAGGTTTCAAGGAATGCAATGGAACCAAAAACACACAAGCAGCACTGCATATAAAATCAAAATGGAGGACAAAATTGCGGCCAGAAGCCTAAACAGCTATAAGTGAAGTTATGTATGCAATGAAAGCATGATTTCAGAGCCTAAATCAACATTTTAGAGATCAATGAATGCAATGGAATCAAGGTCACATATGAGACATTGCAATCAAAAAACCAAAATGGCGGACAAAATGGTGGCCAGAGTCTTAAAATGGCTATAAGTGAAGTCATGTTTGCAATGGAAACATGATCTCATGAATCTAAAAATTATAAACTTACAGGAAAAGTTCAACTACAAAATTTATGACAAAATTGCACATGGAAGCACATGGCCAAAGATACAAAAGTTTCAAGAGTTAGAAAGTATGTGCGTCTTTTAGATCTAAACACAACATGCAAAGACTGCCAACTAAACTTTCCATTTCTTCATCGATTTCAATTTGATAATTAATTTTGTTTTTTATTCTAATTTTCGTTCAGTGTGCTTAATTTCCTTTCTGTTTCAGTTTTCAATCTTAAATTAATTTCAGTTACAGTTATACTTAACGGAAATCAATATTTTCAGTTCTAATTTCACTTAGTGTTAATGAAAATATCACTGATGGGGACAGGGGTGGCCATTCCATGTCATAGAACCAGCTACAGAAAATGAACGGAGCTATCGAATAGCAGCCTGCGAGCGAAGCTTGGTCCGCCAACCAAAGAGTGTATCGACGCTGGACATCCCGGGTGGAAAAACAGAGTTCTTGCAGATACAATGGGGCCAATCCCTCAAAGCACCACATAACCAACACACATACCCTGCAGGCAATCCGCTGCGAGAAACGGAGCCAATTTGATGCAAGACATCTCGAATATAATATGACACATGACCAAATTTTGGGATATCCCATAAGTCGCAATGCAGTTCATGCGACCCGTTCCAGACAAATCATTGATGGACAAGCAATGGCACAAGCAATAGGAAACCCGTCCCTCCTCCTCCTCCAACTCCTCCCATCCCGCCCACACTCCTCCCGGGACTCAGCCCACCTTCGGCTCCACCCTACCCTCCCCTTTTCAACCCACCCACACTCCTCCTGACCTGGACAAGAATTCACTCCACAAACCTCCCACCAGCCATCACCCAGCCCACCCTCAGTGGTTCCCGGGCAACCCCGGAAAATTGCGGAAAATTGCGGTAACACCGTGAGTATCTATGACCGATGCTGGGTGACAAGTAAATATTTGCTCTAACTGCATGCTATACTTTGGCTTGAAACAGTCAATCATCGGTCTTCCGTACGAAAAATCATCCCTATCACATACACTGACTATGGCGTGTCCGCCACATAACTATATATACATTGATAACTGGTGCATAAATATGTATGCATAGCTGCATACATATTCGAAATACAAATTATACAACATACATGAATATGCGGGAAATTGACAATTTTCAGCCTAGACCCAAACTCCTAATAATTAATTTTGCCTCCAAAGAGTTAAAGGCATTTCTTTTCACCACCTCTTAGTTTTTGTCCTGTGAGTACATCTGAATAGTCATTCTGCATGAGGCCCTTTATAAATGTATGATTCTAGGACGTTTCATCCCCGGACGATTCATCCAGTGGACTGTTAATCCCCGGACGTTTCATCCCCGGACGATTCATAGAGCCTTTTAATATGATTTATTCATTAATTGGTAAGGTAATACAACGTCCCAGTGAAGAGTAGTCACCTGTTTTATTGTTCTATCATTACCTATTAAATTAGATGGCTTAGTGTTGTAGGCTACTTTCAGTTGGCCACTGTACAAAACTCTGTACACCACAGTACGAATGCCAATGTACAGTGGAATCAGCTCAGACAACAGCATTTAACAAATCGACATGACATACGTTTAAGCTCAAACAGTAGGCTACTCGTAACAGAACACTTCGAATTTTTTTATATTAAGTTAACCGAGAGAGACCAACTGTCCAAGTGTGGACAGCGGACACTAATACATAAGAACTACAAATATAGGGGGGAAAAGTAAACGCAGAAGCAATAACAGCATGGCGTTGTTGCAACCACCAGCCTTTCAACTATCGATTTAATTCCAAGTTTTATAGACTTTTATGATATCTATTTAATAACATGTATCATAGGCTTAAGTGTTCTTTTATGATACCTATTTAGAACCTGCGCTTTAAAGTTCCGTCCGTGGATAAACCGTCCACTGGATGAATCATCCGAGATGAATTGTCCGAGGACGAAACGTCCGCATACCAAATGTATGGATATAATGCAATAACAATGCATACATTAAAGAAGGATATATGAAAAGCTAATGGTGTACTTACCAATTATGATTGTTTCCCGCAGCATGCCAAATGCATGACTGAAAAGGATCAATTTTCCGACTTGGGCGTCAACTGGAAAGAGCCAATAACTTTTCCATATTCTGTCAAATCCTTGGCAGGAAAGGTAAGAGCCCCAATCTGAGTCGAAAAACATACAAAGTTGATATACAGGCACCAACTCGATGTGCCATAAAATTGTTTGTTAATTTTAGGGCTGCTGTTTGATTAAAAAGTTTAATCAAAATCAATCCCACCATAAATTTTTTAATCACAATTAACTGAAAATTAATTGATAAAAGAGTGGTGAAAACGACAGCAGAAATTACAGACAGACAGTGACAACATAAGAAAGAGAAAGAAATACAGCAGAAATCAAGGACTGAGAGAATTGACGAAAGAAAGAGTGGTGAAAATAACAGCAGAAACACAGACACACTGTTACGACATAAGAAACAGAAAGAAATACAGAGGAAATCAAGAACCAAGAGAATTGACAAAAGAAAGAGTGGTGAAAACAACAGCAGAAATACAGGCAGACAGTAGCGAAATAAGAAAGATAAGAAAATAAAGCAGAAATCAAGGACTGAGAAAATTGACGAAAGAAAGAGTGGTGAAAACGACAGCAGAAACACAGACAGACAGTGACGACATAAGAAAGAGAAATAAGCTTACAGCAGAAATCAAGGACTGAGAGAATTGACGATTTCAAGAAAGTGTGGGAAAATGGTAGCAAAAATTACAGACAGACAGCACTTGACGAAATAAGAAAGAGAAAGAAATACAGCAGAAATCAACGACTGAGAGAATTGACGAAAGAAAGTGTGGGAAAACGACAGCAGAAACATCAGATACAGTGACGACATAAGAAAGAGAAAGAAACACAGCAGAAATCAAAGACTTAGTGAACTGACAAAAGAAAGAGTGGTGAAAACGACAGCAGAAACAACAGACAGACAGTGACAACATAAGAAAGAGAAACAAATACAGCAGAAATCAAGGACTGAGGAGAATTGCGGGGGAAAAGAGTGACCAGTGAAAACAACAGCAGAAATTACAGACAGACAGTGACAACATAAGAAAGAAATACAGCAGAAGTAAAAAACTGAGAGAATTGACGAAAGAAAGAGTGGTGAAAGCAATAGCAGAAACAACAGACAGACAGTGACGACATAAAAAAGAGAAAGAAATACAGCAGAAATCAAGGACTGAGAGAATTGACGATTTCAAGAATGTGTGGTGAAAACATCAGATACACAGCGACGACATAAGAAAGAGAAAGAAATACAGCAGAAATCAAAGACTGAGAGAACTGAAGAAAGAAAGTGTTGGAAAACGACAGCAAAAATTACAGACAGTCAGTGACAACATAAGAAAGAAAGAAATACAGCAGAAATCAATGACTGAGAGAATTGACGAAAGAAAGTGTGATGAAAACGACACCAGAAACATAGACAGACAGTGACGATAAAAGATGGAGAAAGAAATACAGCAAAAATCAAGGACTGAGAGAATTGACGAAAGAAAGAGTGGTGAAAATGACAGCAGAAACAACAGAGTGCAGACAGACAGTGACGATACAAGAAAGAGAAAGAAATACAGCAGAAATCAAAGACTGAGAGAATTGACGAAAGAACGAGTGAGAAAACGACAGCAGAAATTACAGACAGACAGTGACGACATAAGAAAGAAATACAGCAAAAATCAAGAACTGAGAGGAAAGTGTGATGAAAACGATGGCAGAAACAACAGACAGACAGTGACGAAGAAAGATAGAAAGAAAGAATGAGCAGAAATCAAGGACTGACAGAATTGACGAATGAAAGACATCAGTGGGTCGCTGCGCTCTATTTTAGTGCAGTCGTTGGCAACCATATTGCTTTGTATGCAGGCAAGCAGTCTTCGGGATTATGCTAAAACCTGATATATAGAAAAATGTGAACTTGCATTTTCCCATTTTCACAAATTTCAGGAAATCTTGTTTCAAAGGTTCTGGTGCAGTTTATTAGGCACATAAAATTTGAATCTTTATTGGCAATTTTTGCTTAGTCAATTTTGAACACAATCTGGGAATGCACATCACCAATTTATAGGGAGAGTCTGATCATAGTCAACAGGCTGATATTTATTTAAGGCTGTGACGGTCATGTGACAGGTTACATGTGACTGGCGGTCCGCTAGTAATTGAAATACGACAGCCGCCTGGCGGTCCCCTAGTCACTTCGTTTATTTAAACCCAGATGGTCGACAAGCTTTACAATATTATTTAGACTCATATTTATACAATTACTAAAATAAAATAAATCATTTTGCTACGCAACCAAATTTGATGAATTTCGAATTTGCTGCTAACATTACGCATATTGTATTGTCCCTTCGTTCATGGGTTTCACTGTAAAACAGTGCCTTCAAACACTTGACATACATATAAGACTTATCCTGGGATACTGTATTCGGCAAAATTCGTGTAGAACACAGGGCTTTCAATACTGGAAAGACCTGGTAGACTGTATTCAGCAAAATTTCTAATAACTAAACGCGCGAATTCCCGCCACTATAAGGTCGGCATAACTTCTAGGCTTTCAAACAGACTTCGCACATTCGTCTCACTCTGGTTACTCTATTTTAACCCTAATGGTATCAGATTCATACAGCTTACCACTGCATTACGAATATTTCTTAAAATTTGCAGAAATGTAATTGATTTTACAACTTTCTAGTAGGCAACTTTTCGCATCACCATTCAAATCGAGAAACTCGGGAGAAACTGGCTTCAAAAGATCCAATGTGCCCTGGATAATAATCGCAAATTTATTTAGCGCTATACACATCGATAGTTGCTGCTGCCCAATTCAGTTTGCACGGTTTGCACCATTGATATGTACTATATAGTACTGGATAGATAATTGCCTATGAAAGTTTGGATTATCGCTCACTCAGGGATATTCCAGGATTCTTTGCGGCAAATCCCAGGATTCTCTGCGGCAAGTCCCAGGATTCCTAGAGGCAGACCATAGTAAAGGATAGGCGGCACCAAAGATTTTAACAGGGAGGGCGGCACAACACTCCGCTTTAAAACGCAAATTTCTCAGCAATGATACAAAATTGTTTAAAACCAGCCTGGGGTTTTTGAGTTGAGTGACATACAAAACAATCAACCTAACTGTATTTAGCGGTCACTGACAAAATTTCTTGAAAATAGTCTTTAAAGTTGACGAATTTAACATGGGTTTACATATGACCAAGCACGCGCCTCCCTGACAGGAAGTCACGTGTGATTCGCCATCGGCCATAGACTAATAGCCGAAGCTTTACCTATCCAGTAACTATAATACATATCAATGGTTTGCACCATCGACGTACAGGCTAATATACGTCGATGGTGCGAAGGTTATCTGGCCTATTTATATTGCGCCGTGTTGTCCTAAGGACCTCACGTATTGAAGGCCTACGTGGGGTCCCGTAGCTCAGTGGTGAGAGCGCTGGTCGTTAAACTGAGAGTCATATCCGCGCGACCCGGGTTCAAGCCTCGCTCAGGGCATTAATTTATTAAAGTTTCTGTCAGCTGCCATTGGCGCTTTGGTGTTGTGCTGCTTGACTCGGGTTCTGCACTTCTGCTAAATATAAAGATAGCCCCTCCCACTTCTGGCTTGGCCGACCATGACTGATCCAGTACTTATAGGCCAGTGTTAATTAAGTTACCGGACCCACTGCTGTAAAGCCGACCTGCGTGTCGTGCTATAGTGGGCCGTATTTCGTATGGCATGAACTTGTAATCATTCTGCGGTGTGTCAGATTGAGTGATTAAATGAAGTGTGACTCAGTTAATTGCAGAGGCAGTTTAGTAAATAGATGCGACACTAAGAATTTAGGAAAACACGTGCGTAGGCCTACAGAAACCATAGCCTACCACACACTTGATGCGCTTAGAGAAACGCAGTTTCATGGAGAAAGACGGACGGTGAGTGAGACTTATAGGGACTGACAAGCTGTAATTGTGGAACATAGTCGATCGTACGGTACAAGATATTTTCTTCAACAAGGCGTAAACACATTTACTAGATGTCCAGGGGCGGATCCAGGGAGGGCCAATCCGGCCATGGCCCCCCATTTCAAATCACCATGGGACGTGGCCCCCCCATCCATGGTGGCTCAAAAAAAATTTCAGGGTGTCAGTCATGCACAGGAGAACTAATGTATAAATGTAATTAAAATCTAATCTAAGTCTCTCACGCAATTGCATTGTCTTAATATAAAGCATCGAAATGAAACAATCTTTCAACAGTATCCAACTATGATTTATGGCATGCAATGTATGTTATTCGTGTATATATTCGTAGTAAATTGAAAAAACATTAACACCAATAAACACAATTATAACTAAGTACAACTAACTATTAAATAAAAATCAAGTTAACACTAACAATTAACAGTGTTTGGGATGTAATTTATTTTTTGCAGATGCCAAAAAATTTCAGGGCGAAACCTGTTAAGTTTTGAGTTTAGTCTGTATGTGCAAGAAAATGCGGTGAATGATAACACATGTTTACTCCTTGTTTTTATTTATATCTTACTATATATCATTCAGTAGTGGGAAGTATTTTATTTATTCTAGTCTTAAAAAGTCATCAGTTTTTTAGAAGAAAAATTGAACACCCTTTTGAAGATTTCGGACGGTTCACTTAAAACTTCATAAGTTTTTTGAGAAGCGAAAAAGAACACCTTTTTTTAAATTTCGCACGGAAGAATAAAAAGTCATCGCTCTTTTTAGACAAAATATTAAACACCTTTTTTAAGATTTCGCACGGATGACTACAAAAAGTCATCAGTTTTTTGGATTCTAAATTGAACACCTTTTTTTGAAAATTTCCCACCTAAGACTAAAAAGTCATTACTCTTTTTAGACGAAAAATTAAACACCTTTTTTAAGATTTTGCACGGATGACTACAAAAAGTCATCAGTTTTTTGGGATGCTAAATTGAACACCTTTTTTTGAAAATTTCGCACGGAAGACTAAAAAGTCATCACTCTTTTTAGACGAAAAATTAATTAAACACCTTTTTTAATATTTCGCAGGGATGACTACAAAAAGTCATCAGTGTTTTGGGATGCGAAATTAAACACCTTTTTTGAAAATTTCTCACGGAAAAATAAAATGTCATCACTCTTTTTAGACGAGAAATTAAACACCTTTTTTAATATTTCGCAGGGATGACTACAAATAGTCATCAGTTTTTTGGAATTCTAGATTGAACACCTTTTTTGAAAATTTCGCACGGAAGACTAAAAAGTCATTACTCTTTTTAGACGAAAAATTAAACACCTTTTTTAAGATTTCACACGGATGACAAAAAATGTCATCAGTTTTTTGGGAAGGAAAATTGAACACCCTTTTTGAAGATTTCGGGCGGATTACTTAAAAAAGAACATCTAGTTTTCGGGAAAGAAGTTTTTAAGTAAAGTCTATATTTATTGAGACCTTATGGCACTCTTATAAGCACTGAAAAGTACAGCTATTTTGTTAAGTTAACAGCTTAAAATGCTACCATTGCAATGTGAAAATTCAAAAAGTTTCTGGTGGGGAGGGGCATATCCCCTCCCCACACCCCTCCCCTACCACTCTCGGCGCTGCGCGCCTCATGATTGTCTTCAGACGGTCAATTATCTACCCCTCCGGAAACCTCAATCCCCCAGAGGTGGGGGCTAAGTGAAACTCTGGTTTCGGCCAAAAACGACTAAAAAAGTTAAATTTTTCGACCCCAGCCCAAAAAAATTTTGGTCCCCCCTTCGAAACGTTCTGGATCCGCCACTGTAGATGTCATAATGTGGGCTATAGCTCGGGAGTATGCATGACGGAACGCCAGATGTAGACCTAGGCCTACTTGAACATGATGGCTCTTTATATATATATATATATATATATATATATATATATATATATATATATATATATATATATATATATTAGGGTGTCTCTTAAAAATGAAAGTTGAAATTTTTAATCTCTCACCCCTTCAAGTTGTGAGGTTGATGGAGAAAAATTTATAAAAAAAATTCATCGAAATCGGATAATACTTAGAGGCCGCCCTTTGATGTCAAAGTTTTAGACATGTAGCCCCATTGTTTAAAATTATGCTACATAGTTCGTATTGTTAAAGAAGTCCTAGATTGCCTTATTAATTGGCTAATTTCAATCTATACTAGAAGTGAAGCAGGCTAGCGCCTTCTATTCACTCTTATTCATTCCGATAATTTATATAGAGCCTTTTCAAGCGACCTACACATAGGCGCTCTCAGCACAGCAACAGATGACAAAGTGAGATTTCAGCAACTTATAAAAATCAGACGAGATTGATCCGGCTATCAATCACAAGTCTACTGAGAGGTCATTCCAGATGCAGGGACCCACATTCGGAAAGGCTCAACGCTTCAAATAAAAGTATGAGCTTGCAGAACTGACAGCTCTCCAGAGAACAGCAAAGGGTATGATGATCTTTGTTGACCTGTCTCTTTGACCTCGCAAAGGAAGATCCAACTTCCACATGGCATATTGGCCATCTTCAAATTAAAAGTGCTGGAGTGCAAGATGGCAACTTTGCAGTTTGTCTTCCACCTCAAGACCTGGGTTACTATTCAAGTCAGGGTTGAAGCACCTCTGAAAGACTTTTGACTCATGACCGAACCCCAAAATGCAAACTGAAGCAATTTCCAATGTCACATGCGAAAAGCTTGCACTGCATCTATAGTAGCCTACCATTTTGAGCAACTTCTTGATTCCGGAAATGAAGAAACTGATCTTAGCCACCATGGAAGACCCAGCCCCGGATCTTGCACCGGCACCAAAGAGACCATGGAATCCGCAGCATTTTTGAGTACTAAGAGCCTAGAACAGTGCTGGATAAGAAAACGGCTATTTCCATACTTGTTCTTCCACAGATTTTCCTTGACATGGACCCATTGAGCGGGTTGGCAGACATCAATGACAGGGCTGAAAAAGGAGTGGTTTCATTCACGAATTCCATAAAAGAGTTGACCGCCCGGAAGAGCAAAAATTCCGCCTTCAAGTTGTCTCTGGCAATTGATCCTGCGTGTAGCAGTGTACTACCGGTACTATTCTTTAACTTTAACATAAATATACAGATAGAAAGTAGACATGTGGGATGCAGTGGTGTAGTGGTGGTTCGTTGCCTTGAAGCCAGGGGGAGGTTTGAAGATTCGAATCCACCTCAGGCCGACCCGTATGGAGTGACCTTAAACAAGTCCCCAACAATTGCTCATGCGCTTCGGCGTGAATATCAGGTTCAGTGTCCGAGCTGTAGTCGGGAGTGCTTCTGAGTAGTAATCTTGAAGGGTCCCTATATCAAGTGCACATACATACATGTCTGTTATATAAACAAGCCAAATTGATTGGCACTAGAAATGATGATTAATTATCATGTGACATTAGACTACATGATTTCCCATTGTCGAAGTAGGCCTATTACATGCAAAACTTTGAGGCTCGGGGGCGACCTCTAAATTATATCCGATTTTAATGAAATTTTTTGTAGAATTTTATTTCAATAAACCTAACAACTTGGGAGGGTGAGATGAAGAAAAATCCCAAAGAATTTTTTCCCCATTATGCTAAGAGACACCCTAATATATATATATATATATATATATATATATATATATATATATATATATATATATGCTGCAGGAACGTAGACCTAGCCCCTAGGTCTACTCCTTAACCGTTTACCCGATGTCTAGTCGGCTCCGTTTTGTGGGTTATTACTTATATGCTGAGATATGGCGCGCTCGTCTTTGGCGAACAACAGGTGCCTGTGTCATGAAACGGAGTATCCCCCCTGAAAGCTATCCGGGGGGCATAGGCGCAACCACCCTATGGGACCCACGGGACGCGTCCCCCCCAACTTTTGAGTGGTCCCATTGACTTTATCATTATGGTCCCCCCCAACTTTTAGGACGTGATTCATTTGGTCCATCCCAACTTTTAGGACGTGATTGCGCCTATGCCGGGGGGATGAATTAATCTATCCCCCCGGATGGAATTAACCGGTCTATACTATCCGGGGGGATAAACCAATCTATCCCGCTTTTTGAAAAATGCGCATAATAAAAATATTTATGCTGTAATCAAAATGTAGAGTGACTCTAATTGTTTTAAGTGTCCTAGGCAATGCTCAGATAAAGGCAACTCGAATTTATTTAGTGACTCTGAGTGTTCTTAAGTGTTATGAATGTTTTAAATGCTCTAAAAACAGGGCAAAACAAATTATCTAGTCAGAATAAACATACCTGTTATAGTGTCATTGTTCAAAACAAAGCAGATAAAAATTAATTTGCAAAAAGAACCACACGAGGAAGCGGTCTTTTCGACTTTTTTTATTTTGGGGGATACAATTAATACGGGGGATACCCTATTTCGTGACACCTGCAGTTGTATACAATGACTGTACTTTGACCACGAGGAGCGGCGAGAGAGTTCGGGAATAGCGAATAGCCGAATAATATATAATTATAGAAAAGATAAACAGAAAAAGGACGAACGAAGGTGCTATGTGAGGGGAATGCAGGGAGACGTATAATTGGAAAAGAAACTTTCGAAAATGAGAGGATAGAAATGGTGGAGGGAAGAAAAAGAAGGAGAAGGAGAGTATATGCTAAAGAAACGGGCGAATGAACGGCCAGGAGAAGCAAGATGAGTGAAGAAGCGAATTAAGTGGCCAGAAAGCAGAAGAATCGGAGAGAAACAACGGATAACAAGAAAGACATTCTGTATTGAGGTATTGACAAACATATAGGCCTACTGACGGACCGACAGATACTATAATGAACATAGGCGTAGCCGCGTAGGGGACATTTCGGCAGCGGGGGGCAAAGATTTTAATTTTGCCTGAAAAATCTGATGACCTTTTTTTAGTCATTCGCCCCAAATCTTAAAATCTTCCGGTTTTCTCGCCCGAAAAATCTGACCTTTTTTAGTCATTTGCTATAAATCTTCAGAAAATATAGCTGTTTTACCCTCTGTGTGCCAGAAAAATCCTCCCGTGCTTACATGTTTGCCCGAAAAAAGTTTAAATTTTTTTCCGACCGTGCCTGTTTTGCCCGAAAAACACATTTGCCCAAAATTTGGAGGGGGCATTTGCCCCCTGGACCCCCGCCTCCTACGCCTGTGATAATGAAGAAGGAGGTACGCTATTCGAAGAATGCGTTCGATTCTGCATGATTGCAGCAATTATAGCCTAGCTCAGCGAGATGCTTTGGTCTTGTGTGGATAGGCCTTGTGAAAGTCAGTGAAGCCAATCCACCACATCTCAGCATATAAGTAATAAGTAATAATAGCCAACAATAAACCGCATATTAGCATAGACCTATAGCCTATAGGCTTACTTATTGTTAACTATAGGCTACTTTCGCTATAGGGAGTTTAGCGACTTACAAGTAAATTACTTTTAAGCTGCCAAGAATAATCAATAATTTTTGTATTAGACTAATACGAAAATAGATATATCAGTTACATAATTATGTCTTTAATTGTGAAGTTTTTAATTTTATTTTTCCGCCACAGTTTTTGGCTGTCTCCATTTTAATTTGTAAGCCGGATACTTTCGACTATCGGAAGCCAAATTCATTAGGTCTAACCGTAAAATACAGCCGACGCAGTGCCAACCTGTTAGCAGTAGTGTTACCATTGTACGTCTGCTATGAGGGGGTCAGAAGAGGTGAAATGGTGCAAAAGGAATAGAAACGTTTGAGGCGTGAAGGCGGTATGCTGCGTGGGCAAACTTGGAAAAATCAAAGCCGTTGTTATGACATTGGTTTCATGGGCCGCTATAGTTAATGAGAGGTAACAGGTGATTGACCCAGAAGTGACATTTTGCCGAACTATAGAACGCAGGTGTTCTGCATAAATGTTGCTCTAGTGTAGTAATGGAGATTGGAGAAGCCGAACTGAGAAGCAAAAGAAGAGAACCGACTGGGATACGGTAAACAATAATTGGTCATAGGGAAAATAAGTGGGGGTGAGTAGGAGCGAGCATATGGGATGAAGTGAAGTGATGGTGGGGAAGGAAGGAATTGGCTGGGAGCGGGGCGAATCCTAAATTTCCCGGGCAACGTCGGGTACCCCAGCTAGTGTGTAATACATGTTTATTCAATTGCTTGTCTGTCTGTCTGTCCGTCCGTCCGTCTGTCTGTCTGTCTGTCCATCTATTTGCAGTCTGATTGCTCATTGCCAGTATGGGAGTAGTGTTAGGGTGAGAGACTAAACCTCAATTAGTGACGTCACGTCATCGGGGTCAAGGTCAAGGTCATGGCCAAGGTCAAGGTCATCTTAATTAGGTCACATTAATTAGGGCGTATTAATTAGGTCACATTAATTAGGTCATATTAACGGGGTCACGCTAATTAGCTAAATTAATTAGGTCATCTCAATTATATTATATTAATTAATAATAATTAGAATTTATTAATTATAACAATTATCGAACCCTAATTAGCAGCGTAAGCCCCACTCCGACCAGAAATGACTCATCGGAAGTGCCGCAGGGCATTATGGGAGCTGCACTGGCTTCCACTCCTCGGCACCCTCCCCACAATTCATTCAAATTTCATATCCTCACTTGTAAATTGAACCCTAATTAGCAGCACAAGCCCCACTCCGACCGAAAATGACTCAGCGGACGCGCCCAGCAGCGCATTATGGGAGCTGCACTGGCTTCCACTCCTCGGCACCCTCCCCACAATTCATTCAAATTTCATATCCTCACTTGTAAATTGAACCCTAATTAGCAGCGCAAGCCCCACTCCGACCGAAAATGACTCAGCGGACGCGCCCAGCAGCGCATTATGGGAGCTGCACTGGCTTCCACTCCTCGGCATCCTCCCACCATTCATTCAAATTTCAATTCCTCACATGTAAACTGAACCCTACTTAGCCGCGCAAGGCCCACGCCAACCCTAAATGACTCAGCATATACTCTCACACTCCACAACTAGTGTTAGGGTGAGAGACTAAACCTCAATTAGTGACGTCACGTCATCGGGGTCAAGGTCAAGGTCATGGCCAAGGTCAAGGTCATCTTAATTAGGTCACATTAATTAGGGCGTATTAATTAGGTCATATTATTTAGGTCGTATTAACGGGGTCACGCTAATTAGCTAAATTAATTAGGTCATATCAATTATATTATATTAATTAATAATAATTAGAATTTATTAATTATAACAATTATCGAACCCTAATTAGCAGCGTAAGCCCCACTCCGACCAGAAATGACTCATCGGAAGTGCCGCAGGGCATTATGGGAGCTGCACTGGCTTCCACTCCTCGGTACCCTCCCCACAATTCATTCAAATTTCATATCCTCACTTGTAAATTGAACCCTAATTAGCAGCACAAGCCCCACTCCGACCGAAAATGACTCAGCGGACGCGCCCAGCAGCGCATTATGGGAGCTGCACTGGCTTCCACTCCTCGGCACCCTCCCCACAATTCATTCAAATTTCATATCCTCACTTGTAAATTGAACCCTAATTAGCAGCGCAAGCCCCACTCCGACCGAAAATGACTCAGCGGACGCGCCCAGCAGCGCATTATGGGAGCTGCACTGGCTTCCACTCCTCGGCATCCTCCCACCATTCATTCAAATTTCAATTCCTCACATGTAAACTGAACCCTACTTAGCCGCGCAAGGCCCACGCCAACCCTAAATGACTCAGCATATACTCTCACACTCCACAACCTTCCACCTCACCCTCCATTCCACCTCCTCCCCCACCCACAATTAGCCATTTTACACACAAGACCGGTCCAAGCAGAGAACTGCGAACCCTAGAGAGCGACCAATCAGAAGGATAGATCCCATAGGCATGACATCTTTCACCCTCCACAGCATTCAACCTCACCCTCCAACCCGCCCTCCACCCCTCCCCACCCACAAATATTCATTTTACACACAAGAGCTGAACATTATGGAAGCGAGAAACTTAGAGAGCGGCCAATCAGAAGGATAGATCCCATAGGCATGGCATCTTTCACCCTCCACATCATTCAACCTCACCCTCCAACCCTCCATTCCACCCCTCCCCACCAACAAATAAGCATTTTACACACAAGAGCTGAACATTATGGAAGCGGGAAACTTAGAAAGCGACCAATCAGAAGGATAGATCCCATAGGCATGGCATCTTTCACCCTCCACGTCATTCAACCTCTCCCTCCAACCCGCCATTCCACCCCTCCCCACCAACAAATATTCATTTTACACACAAGAGCTGAACATTATGGAAGCGAGAAACTTAGAGAGCGGCCAATCAGAAGGATAGATCCCATAGGCATGACATCTTTCACCCTCCACATCATTCAACCTCACCCTCCAACCCTCCATTCCACCCCTCCCCACCAACAAATAAGCATTTTACACACAAGAGCTGAACATTATGGAAGCGGGAAACTTAGAAAGCGACCAATCAGAAGGATAGATCCCATAGGCATGGCATCTTTCACCCTCCACAGCATTCAACTTCACCCTCCAACCAGACCTTCCACCCCTCCTCACACACAAATATTCATTTTACACACTAGAGCTGAACATTATGGAAGCGAGAAACTTAGAGAGGGAGCAAACAGGAAGCTATAAACTCTATACATGGCATCTCTCATCCTCCACAGCATTCAACATCACCCTCCAACCCTCCATTCCACCCATCCCCACTCACAAATATTCATTTTACACACAAGAGCCGGCCAATCAGAAAGCGAGAAACCTAGTGAGCGACCAATCAGAAGGCGAGAAAACCTATCCACGCTCCACCACAACCTCCAAACCTCCATGCCTTCCCGCCAAATACACAAATTTGACTTACACGTATAAAATTTAAGCCTCCAGCAACAGCTAAAACCTACACATGAGCCCTTCAGAAGAAGATAAGTCCTACATATTTACCAAAAATATCGCCAATATTCAATATTTTATTCGAAAATATGGATATGACAATAATATATACAATTAAATTATACTAAATTATGACAACTATTCAGCATTTCTTACAATACTAAGCAAACTATAGCAGACAAGCGCCATTTTTCTTCTATATTTCTTCTATATTTCTTACATTTCAAGCAAGTACAAACCCAAAAACTGAAGGAACGCTCAGACGGCCTTCGCCAATATAGCGTTCTTTCTACATTTCAAGCACTCACAATCTTAGAAACCAACGAATACTTCAACCTTCCACTCCCAAGATGGTGACATTTCTTATTTCCTTGCACACACGAACTCAAAAACCGACGAATTGCTCACCCTTCCTTTCGGAAGATGGTGACATTTCTTGTTTCCTTGCACACACGAACTCAAAAACCGACGAATTGCTCACCCTTCCACTCCCAAGATGGTGACATTTCTTATTTCCTTGCACACACGAACTCAAAAACCGACGAATTGCTCACCCTTCCTTTCGGAAGATGGTGACATTTCTTGTTTCCTTGCACACACGAACTCAAAAACCGACGAATTGCTCACCCTTCCTTTCGGAAGATGGTGACATTTCTTATTTCCTTGCACACACGAACTCAAAAACCAACGAATTGCTCACCCTTCCTTTCGGAAGATGGTGACATTTCTTATTTCCTTGCACACACGAACTCAAAAACCGACGAATTGCTCACCCTTCCTTTCGGAAGATGGTAACATTTCTTATCTCCTTGCACACACGAACTCAAAAACCGACGAATTACTCACCCTTCCTTTCGGAAGATGGTAACATTTCTTATTTCCTTGCACATACAAACTCAAAAACTGACAAATGCTTCAACCTTCCAATTCCAAGATGGCGACATTTCTTGTTTCCTTGCACACACGAACTCAAAAACCGACGAATTGCTCACCCTTCCACTCCCAAGATGGTGACATTTCTTGTTTCCTTGCACACACGAACTCAAAAACCGACGAATTGCTCACCCTTCCACTCCCAAGATGGTGACATTTCTTATTTCCTTGCACACACGAACTCAAAAACCGACGAATTGCTCACCCTTCCTTTCGGAAGATGGTGACATTTCTTGTTTCCTTGCACACACGAACTCAAAAACCGACGAATTGCTCACCCTTCCTTTCGGAAGATGGTGACATTTCTTATTTCCTTGCACACACGAACTCAAAAACCAACGAATTGCTCACCCTTCCTTTCGGAAGATGGTGACATTTCTTATCTCCTTGCACACAAGAACTCAAAAACCGACGAATTGCTCACCCTTCCTTTCGGAAGATGGTAACATTTCTTATCTCCTTGCACACACGAACTCAAAAACCGACGAATTACTCACCCTTCCTTTCGGAAGATGGTAACATTTCTTATTTCCTTGCACATACAAACTCAAAAACTGACAAATGCTTCAACCTTCCAATTCCAAGATGGCGACATTTCTTGTTTCCTTGCACACACGAACTCAAAAACCGACGAATTGCTCACCCTTCCACTCCCAAGATGGTGACATTTCTTGTTTCCTTGCACACACGAACTCAAAAACCGACGAATTGCTCACCCTTCCACTCCCAAGATGGTGACATTTCTTATTTCCTTGCACACACGAACTCAAAAACCGACGAATTGCTCACCCTTCCTTTCGGAAGATGGTGGCAAAAATTTCGGAACTTAGCGTTTTCAACTTGTCGAACGCAGATTTCGACCAAGTGGCGTGTGTTCGCTACACCTAATTCGCCATGTAATATGGCGCACGCAACCCTAACTTGTATTCTTCGCTCGTTATAATCGTACTTTGTCAAATTGATGACTCATCACATGTGCGTCACATCATTTGTTTTCACAAAATCTAATCCTGCACACTCTCCCCCACCCCATATTTCGCCAACTTACCACACTCAACCCTAAAAAGTCATGTAATACACTTCCTGCAAACCTAACTTTACCAAAATTGGTGTCATATTGCAAACAATGAACACCTTTGTTTCCACAAACTGAAGAATGTGCCCCTCTCCCCACCCCACGCTTTGCATCTTACAACGTTCCCCATGCAATATCTGCATTTCATACTTAGTAAATTTGCCTCTTTGAACTCGTACATTGATAATAGCATGCGTCTGACTTTGAAATAGTTCGAAAAAATCAAGTCCTATTCGCTCGCGCAACTATCATACTTATCATTTTGCCTATGCCAATGTTCAATTCCTGCTGCTTTGCAGCTATGAATTTCGTGCAATTGCCTTATACATATTACAATCTTCGCTGTTTCGACTGTCTTTACTATCTTAATTTAGAAAAATTGCACAAAGTATATAACTATAACTTAGAAATTTTAAGAGTTAATGTGTGTGGGGCAAAAGATTGTCTGTGTATTACCTTGTAGTGGGAAAGTTGTCTGTGTGTGTGTGTGAGTCATTGTAAAAGGCTGTCTGTGTATTACCTTGTAGTGGAAAAATTGTCTGTGTGTGTGATAAATGGCCTTATGCATATGAGAAATACCGTGTGTATTCGATATTTGGATATGCCCGAGCAGGAAAAGTTGTGCAGGCGCCACCTTGGGAGCAGAAGTTTGTTCATTTTTGATAAATGGTGTTAATGCGCCACCTAGGGATTTGAAGAATGTGTGTGTTTCATGAATTTTGGTTTCATGTGTATGTGTGAAAGATTGAAGATGCGACATCTTGTGAATTGAAAGATGCATATATGGAATATTTGGACTTAGACTTACAAGAAATACTGTGTATGTGTGTGTTTGTGTGCGTGTGTGTGTGTGTGTGTGTGTGTGTGTGTGTGTGTGTGTGTGTGTGTGTGTGTGTGTGTGTGTGTGTGTGTGTGTGTGTGTGTGTGTGTGTGTGTGTGTGTGTGTGTGTGTGTGTGTGTATGATGTAGAAAGGTTGCCATGTTGCGTCCGGCTGATAGCGCTGCTATCCGATTCATCGATTTTTGGGTTTCTGTTTGCAAGGAAGTAAGAAATGTCGCCATCTTGGGATTGGAAGGTTGAAGCATTTGTCAGTTTTTGAGTTTGTATGTGCAAGGAAATAAGAAATGTTACCATCTTCCGAAAGGAAGGGTGAGTAATTCGTCGGTTTTTGAGTTCGTGTGTGCAAGGAAATAAGAAATGTTACCATCTTCCGAATGGAAGGGTGAGCAATTCGTCGGTTTTTGAGTTCGTGTGTGCAAGGAAATAAGAAATGTCACCATCTTCCGAAAGGAAGGGTGAGCAATTCGTTGGTTTTTGAGTTCGTGTGTGCAAGGAAACAAGAAATGTCACCATCTTCCGAAAGGAAGGGTGAGCAATTCGTCGGTTTTTGAGTTCGTGTGTGCAAGGAAATAAGAAATGTCACCATCTTGGGAGTGGAAGGGTGAGCAATTCGTCGGTTTTTGAGTTCGTGTGTGCAAGGAAACAAGAAATGTCACCATCTTGGGAGTGGAAGGGTGAGCAATTCGTCGGTTTTTGAGTTCGTGTGTGCAAGGAAACAAGAAATGTCGCCATCTTGGGATTGGAAGGTTGAAGCATTTATCAGTTTTTGAGTTTGTATGTGCAAGGAAATAAGAAATGTTACCATCTTCCGAAAGGAAGGGTGAGTAATTCGTCGGTTTTTGAGTTCGTGTGTGCAAGGAGATAAGAAATGTTACCATCTTCCGAAAGGAAGGGTGAGCAATTCGTCGGTTTTTGAGTTCGTGTGTGCAAGGAAATAAGAAATGTCACCATCTTCCGAAAGGAAGGGTGAGCAATTCGTTGGTTTTTGAGTTCGTGTGTGCAAGGAAATAAGAAATGTCACCATCTTCCGAAAGGAAGGGTGAGCAATTCGTCGGTTTTTGAGTTCGTGTGTGCAAGGAAACAAGAAATGTCACCATCTTCCGAAAGGAAGGGTGAGCAATTCGTCGGTTTTTGAGTTCGTGTGTGCAAGGAAATAAGAAATGTCACCATCTTGGGAGTGGAAGGGTGAGCAATTCGTCGGTTTTTGAGTTCGTGTGTGCAAGGAAACAAGAAATGTCACCATCTTCCGAAAGGAAGGGTGAGCAATTCGTCGGTTTTTGAGTTCGTGTGTGCAAGGAAATAAGAAATGTCACCATCTTGGGAGTGGAAGGTTGAAGTATTCGTTGGTTTCTAAGATTGTGAGTGCTTGAAATGTAGAAAGAACGCTATATTGGCGAAGGCCGTCTGAGCGTTCCTTCAGTTTTTGGGTTTGTACTTGCTTGAAATGTAAGAAATATAGAAGAAATATAGAAGAAAAATGGCGCTTGTCTGCTATAGTTTGCTTAGTATTGTAAGAAATGCTGAATAGTTGTCATAATTTAGTATAATTTAATTGTATATATTGTTGTCATATCCATATTTTCGAATAAAATATTGAATATTGGCGATATTTTTGGTAAATATGTAGGACTTATCTTCTTCTGAAGGGCTCATGTGTAGGTTTTAGCTGTTGCTGGAGGCTTAAATTTTATACGTGTAAGTCAAATTTGTGTATTTGGCGGGAAGGCATGGAGGTTTGGAGGTTGTGGTGGAGCGTGGATAGGTTTTCTCGCCTTCTGATTGGTCGCTCACTAGGTTTCTCGCTTTCTGATTGGCCGGCTCTTGTGTGTAAAATGAATATTTGTGAGTGGGGATGGGTGGAATGGAGGGTTGGAGGGTGATGTTGAATGCTGTGGAGGATGAGAGATGCCATGTATAGAGTTTATAGCTTCCTGTTTGCTCCCTCTCTAAGTTTCTCGCTTCCATAATGTTCAGCTCTAGTGTGTAAAATGAATATTTGTGTGTGAGGAGGGGTGGAAGGTCTGGTTGGAGGGTGAAGTTGAATGCTGTGGAGGGTGAAAGATGCCATGCCTATGGGATCTATCCTTCTGATTGGTCGCTTTCTAAGTTTCCCGCTTCCATAATGTTCAGCTCTTGTGTGTAAAATGCTTATTTGTTGGTGGGGAGGGGTGGAATGGAGGGTTGGAGGGTGAGGTTGAATGATGTGGAGGGTGAAAGATGTCATGCCTATGGGATCTATCCTTCTGATTGGCCGCTCTCTAAGTTTCTCGCTTCCATAATGTTCAGCTCTTGTGTGTAAAATGAATATTTGTTGGTGGGGAGGGGTGGAATGGCGGGTTGGAGGGAGAGGTTGAATGACGTGGAGGGTGAAAGATGCCATGCCTATGGGATCTATCCTTCTGATTGGCCGCTCTCTAAGTTTCTCGCTTCCATAATGTTCAGCTCTTGTGTGTAAAATGAATATTTGTGGGTGGGGAGGGGTGGAGGGCGGGTTGGAGGGTGAGGTTGAATGCTGTGGAGGGTGAAAGATGCCATGCCTATGGGATCTATCCTTCTGATTGGTCGCTCTCTAGGGTTCGCAGTTCTCTGCTTGGACCGGTCTTGTGTGTAAAATGGCTAATTGTGGGTGGGGGAGGAGGTGGAATGGAGGGTGAGGTGGAAGGTTGTGGAGTGTGAGAGTATATGCTGAGTCATTTAGGGTTGGCGTGGGCCTTGCGCGGCTAAGTAGGGTTCAGTTTACATGTGAGGAATTGAAATTTGAATGAATGGTGGGAGGATGCCGAGGAGTGGAAGCCAGTGCAGCTCCCATAATGCGCTGCTGGGCGCGTCCGCTGAGTCATTTTCGGTCGGAGTGGGGCTTGCGCTGCTAATTAGGGTTCAATTTACAAGTGAGGATATGAAATTTGAATGAATTGTGGGGAGGGTGCCGAGGAGTGGAAGCCAGTGCAGCTCCCATAATGCGCTGCTGGGCGCGTCCGCTGAGTCATTTTCGGTCGGAGTGGGGCTTGTGCTGCTAATTAGGGTTCAATTTACAAGTGAGGATATGAAATTTGAATGAATTGTGGGGAGGGTGCCGAGGAGTGGAAGCCAGTGCAGCTCCCATAATGCCCTGCGGCACTTCCGATGAGTCATTTCTGGTCGGAGTGGGGCTTACGCTGCTAATTAGGGTTCGATAATTGTTATAATTAATAAATTCTAATTATTATTAATTAATATAATATAATTGATATGACCTAATTAATTTAGCTAATTAGCGTGACCCCGTTAATATGACCTAATTAATATGACCTAATTAATACGCCCTAATTAATGTGACCTAATTAAGATGACCTTGACCTTGGCCATGACCTTGACCTTGACCCCGATGACGTGACGTCACTAATTGAGGTTTAGTCTCTCACCCTAACACTACTTATGGGTGAGCAGCGGGAGCGCCGAAAGGAGTTTTATTGGAATTCTGTCGTATACCATGCACGGTTCAATTGCATGGTGAGCACATGAGCAGTGGAAATGGAAACGCTGTTCCCACGCGTTCCCACACACTTTAGAATCTGCTTATCGGTAGGCCTAGGCTACTTGCACACATTTTCCAGCATTTTCTTGCGTGTTGTAATGTGTTGCGTCTATAGTTCTTCCCTGCAATCAACATTTCCAACGCCTTCGTGGAGGACCAACTTCTATAAGCGGACGCTTGAACACTTGGACAGTCTCATTAGGATTGGCAGAGTAGACTAATGTGGTCTTCGTACGGCATCATCGATCTAATAGACGACGCATTACACTATCCATCACACGAAGAAGCTTAGCAACAGCAGACACATTCATTCGTTCGTTCGTTCGTTCGTTCGTTCGTTCGTTCGTTCGCTCGTTCGCTCGCTCGCTCGCTCGCTCGTTCGCTCGCTCGCTCGCTCGTTCGTTCGTTCGTTCGTTCGTTCATTCATTCATTGTGCTGTATGGCCTATCTATAAATCTATGAAGCACCTCTCACAGTGCACACCGATCAGAGGTGCTCCCAGTGCGAAACCCCAAGAACAGAAATATTGGTTTGAGACGGCGGAAATTTTCTCTTGAAGTGCTAACAGCTATTACTGGCAGATAGGCCTACAGGAGTCACCTATATTACCTGCCTTTACTGCCTGCTTGTCTCCCGGTGAGTCTACATGTATGCATGTCTGACGAGTAACGTGTGTGTGTGAGTGTCTATGTGTATGTGTGTGTGTATGTGTGTGTCTGCCAGCTGAGCTTGTTTCTATAATGGAACGGCGTGCACAAGTTTCGTTTCGTTGCAGTTCACTAGGTGTTCGTACAAGTAAGAACAACTACACAGCACTTACGTAACAATAGACCACAGCATACAATAACACGCCTCAAACAACGAAGGCCTAAGCAACCTACGTGTATTTACCTTCACCACCAAAACCTACTCAAGTATATATATATATATTAAATATATATACATATATAAACTATATATATTTATAAATTATATTTATAAATTATATATATATAAATTATATATATATATATATATATACATGTATATTATGCTGCAGTGTGATTGTGCTATAGCGCTGTAATAAGAGTCAAAGACTGTTTTTGCTGATGTGGACCTAGAAGTATGCGTCCGATATTGTCTTATTGTCTAAGCATTTGACGGACACAACTATTTCTATTTTGCCTGCGTATGCACATTGCACACACTAGGGCTTCGTAGTCCAGGGGCGGATACAGAAATTTTCGAGGGGGGGCAACATTTTGGGAAAATTTTGTTGAAACTCATTACCGGTACTTTTTTTAGTCATTTGGTTCAACTTGCCTTGAAATATATACATGTACCATTTTCCCCGCCGAAAAACTGATGACATTTTTTAGTCATTTAGCCCAATTGTCTTGAAAATATACCATTGAAACCTACTTTGAAAGCTTGTTGAAACCTGATGGAGCGGGCCACGTTCTATGGACATTTCTCAATGCGGGGGGCATGTCCGGATTTGCCCCCTGGACGTAGTCCATACTACTCCATGCATCTTTATATATAGACCTACGTAGGCCTTTGCATTCAATCATGATGTGTAAGCTTATATAGTTAGCTATACAATCCATGGCATATTTTTTTATTGATGCAAGTGTGTTCTCTGTAAATTATGGATATGGCTGCATATGACGTGCAGAGCTCTCCATAGCCTATATATTTTGCATTTGTGTAAAACCTGTGCTAATATAGATAAAATTGCATTATGTATTGTATATATAAAGAGATATATATAGAGAGAGACTCTGCTCATATGCATGTGTGTACTGTGTATGTATATATAATAACTGCACCGAATAGTTGACTACAATTATTCGGTTGAATACGAACAATTGAACCAACTATTCGTTCGAATACGAATAGTGTACAAAATAGATCTACCGTCAACATTCCGAATTACAAATCTAAGCAGAATCTAAGCAGTTACAGTTCAATAAATTTAATTCATGATCTAAAAGTAAACAGGGGCTTCATGTAATTTTTACATCCCTCAAGCATGCATGGGGTGGAATTAACTTAACTAAACTTAGAAGTTCCGAATAACAGCATATGATATTGTCAACCTATATGTCAATGAGAGTTACAACTTCAGTCCACTCGCTATAGAAGCCGCATGTGCAGAAACAGATGTCACGTGGCCACAATTAATCGCTAATCGGCCGAATACCGAATAGCTATTTAGTATTCGGCCCCGAAGCGAACACGAAGCAAATGTTCGGTACAGCCCTATGTATAATACATATATATTATTGTGTGTGTATGTGTGCGTGTGTGTGTGTGCGTGTGCGTGTGTGTGTGTGTGTGCGTGCGTGTGTGTGTACACGGTGTAGCTGTCTGTCGATTGGATGGTTGTACTTGTATGGCTGCTGATGTAGATGAGAGACGACGAACGGTGGCTGCAGTGTGTCGGTGCGCATTGCCTCCTCCGCCACCGCCGCCACTGCACCCTTGCTAGCGATGCTTCATAGCTTCATAGGATTTTCATCTCCTCGACTTCACTGCGTTTACCAACAGCGGCAGAAGAGTCAGACACGGATGATGAACAGACTATGTATACCTTATAGCAATAAGATTCTTCGGCAGTCATTAATGTAGCTTCCACTTGCTCTACGAAAGTAGGAACTGGACAAGCAATGGTCGTTATTATTTACTCTGTCAATGTAGGCTATATATAAACTGCTGTAGATCGGACGAAGAAATGCGATCACACGTCACGCACGATTAATCGGTATGATTATTTATCCTTATCGTAATCTCTAGATTTCTCCATGTGACCCTAAAGCTTCATGTACGTAAAACAGAAAACTGTAGCTAATTATTAACAAGTGCAAAGTCAAAGCAGTTCGTCACTTTTGCAGATCCTCTGCCTTCTCTATCAATCTGCAGATTGACATATTCACTGGGCATCTTTCTGACACGATGTAGCGCTCGTGAATAAGCTGATGCCCTCTGCTTAGCTTTTGAGTATTTAAAGCTTGCGATTAGCAATAATTATGTAGGCGGTGCTTAATCATCCCATAACATTGCTGTCGGACCGAGGTCTTTAAATCTACCGTATCGACTGTGAGCCTGTTTTATTTGTTTGTTTGTTTGTATGTGCACTTGTTGTAGCGCCTCTTCAAGCACTCTACTCAGAGGCGCTCCCGACTGCAGATCGGACACTGCATCGGAGTTTCACGCCGAAACGCTGAGCAATTGCGAGTGAAGGACTTGCCCAAGGTTCCTACACGGCGTCTTGAAGTGGATTCGAACTTCGAACCTTCCCGCTTCACGCCAACGCCGCCGCCACTCAGTGCCGGATTAACTTTTTAGAGGCCCGGCGCAAACAATGCAACAAAACTAAAGTAGGCCCTCTATCCAATCAAATTATCAAAAAATGGGGGGAAAATTAATTATATAGAAAAACATACTTTAATAATTTATGAACACAAAAAGAAGCTGTGATAGGATCATAGGAAATTTTTTAATTTTACTTGTTAGGCCCTACAGTTCAACTGTTCAAAAATGTTCGTCGAGTTTAAAAGTCTTTTCTTCGCGCTTTTAAAGCAGAGAAAGAATCAATGAACAAAACAAAATAAGCGCCCAGTTGATGGCGATTACAAGAGCCAATGTCTGAGAATTTTTGTCCCGTTTGGTGTGATCGTAAAAAAAGCAGAATCGTTTAGTTTTCTTTTGGTACTATTCAATTTTACTTTATTTCCATGTTGTTTTATGGATTTAGAGTACATGCCATCTTGATTACGACATGGTTCAGGTCCCATCTGCAGCCAATAACTGACCAAATCTTCATTTATAGTCCACAGAGCAGAATCTGTTTGTGGCACGTTTCCAACAGATTGATTCTCTTGTTTTAATGGTATAAATCGGAAACTAACATAGATCTATGGTAGTTTCAGATTTAGGCATATCAATGATATCATTGCTGAAATCAAGGGTGTCTGTTGTTGGCATTAGTGCTGACACTGCTGAGCGGCCTAAGCCTAAACTGCATCCAGCTTCTGACGCTGAGTCGACACCATCTATAAATTGCGGCACTTCTCGTGTTTTTACTGCCAGAAATTTATCAATACTACCACGTTGCTGTTTGCCTACCTCTTCAAGTTCGCGTTTTCTTTGACGTTTCTGCCAACCGGACTCAAATTTCTTCATTTTCTTTAGGCCTACTTATTTTATTTGTTTAAAAATTAAAATTAAAAAAAGAAATAAGCATCTTAGCTACATAAACACTAAATAGTAGATAATAATATTACATGGAACATACACTGTGTCGTCTGTACCGTACGCATAGGCAGTGCTAAAAGTGTTGAAAAATAAGTGCCTGGACGCCCCTTACCTTTCCAAAAGAAGTGCCTGGACGCCCTTTACCTTTCCAGTCAGTGCTGGCCAATAAGTGGCAGGACGGCGTTCAGATTTTAAAATAAGTGCATGGACGCCGTCCATGACCGTCCATGCACACTTTAAGCCCTGCGCATAGGCCTATCTACATTTTATTTGGTGATGGGGTCGATCCGCGCATAAATTGATTACGTCATACGTCATCATTACAGTACAGAATTAATTAGTACGTCATCATTATAGTAGTAGTACTGTAGAAGGCCTGTTTTTATAACATGCCACCAAATTTTATATGCAATGCTTGTTTTAGAAATTAAACATTTTAAATAAGCCGGACTGTGACTTATAAATAAACAAATTCGATCGGATAATCAGATTTCTCAATATTTTTTATTTTTTTATTTTTACCCCCGAAAGAAGGCCTGGCGCAAGTGCGCCAGTTGCGCCATAGTTAATCTGGCACTGCCGCCACTACACCACCGCGCCCCACAATTATGATTAGACCCTAATATAGCCAGCCTATATAGTTTGGTTAATTAATTATCACTACTCATGTTCATCAATTATTCCGCTTCCTCTTCTTCCTCGTTTCTTTTTCATCCTCTCCTTCCTCAAAGTCTAAAACAGCGTGTCCTCTTTTTGTTTACGTCGCTTTTCAATTATCTGTTTTTATCTTGTTTATCGTAATCGTAATCGTAATCTCGAAACTTCTACAGCGCCCACAAAAGCCAAGTCGCGGGAACCAGCTTAGGCCTATTCACAGGCGCTCAATCAAAACAAAATCGATAGGCAGCGGGTCAAGTCCGGAGAGTCAGGCAGGCAGATAGATGGACGGCTAAGGTGGGTGATGTTTAGAGTTGAAGTGGCGGGGGATGTGAGGAGAAGAGGAAGAATCAGGATAGGATTTTTGAAAGAGCAATGTTTTCAGTTTTGAGTGAAAGACCTGTGGGGAGATAGCGAGAGGTGGAGTTTTGGTGAGTTCGTATGATGGGTCGGAAGTTTGCCGAAGTGCTGGCGGAAGTTTGTTCCAGAGAGGTGGAACGGCAATGGCTATGGAGCGGTTTGCGAATTTCAGTGATGAAGTGATGGGAGGGCGAAGCAGTGTAATGGAGGACGAGGAGCGTGTTGAACGAGGTGGCTGGATGGTGAACAACTGACGAAGGTAGAACGGCTGGGATGATTGAAGTGTATTGTAAGTGAGTGAGAGGACTTTGTATTCGATGCGTTCAGGTATTTTGAGCCAGTGAAGTGATTTCAGGACAGGAGTGATGTGGTGACGTTTGGGGGTTTTCGTCACTGCACGGGCGAGGGCATTCTGGATAGCTTGGAGGCGGTTAATTTGGGTTATATCAATGTTTAGGAAGAGAGAGTTGCAGTAATCAAGTTTCGCATGAACTATGGATGTGGCTATTGTGGATGCAGTTTTAAAGTCAAGCATAGGTCGGATTCTGCGGAGATCTCGTATGTGCATGAAACAAGTGCGGGAAAGTTGGGTTATGTGGTCGGAGAAGCTAAGATGCTGGTCAAAGATTACACCTAGGTTTCGGACAGGAGAATTTGCGGAGAAAGTGTGGTTGGAAGAAGAGTCATTGTTGAAGGAAATAGAGGGATCAGGAATTTTCTTGAGTTGCTCTCTGAGGCCAATTAGTATAAATTCTGTCTTGGATGGGTTAAGGCAGAGGAGATTTGAGGTCATCCGAGAGGTGATTTGGGTGACCACAGAGAGAAGATTATTTATGGAGTCAGAGAAGCTGCTTGGAGAGAAAGAGATGAATAGTTGGGTGTCGTCAGCATATAGATGATGGTCGACTGTGGATGCTTTTATGAGTGAGCTGAGTGGAGTGGTGTAGAGGATGAACAAGAGGGGCCCGAGGACAGAACCTTGCGGAACACCACAGGTGAGAGGGCATGATTGAGAAGACGTTTCAAGTGTTTTGACTGAGAAAGAGCGTGATGAGAGATAAGACTGAATCCAAAGGAGAGCGGTGTCGGTAAAGCCAATGAAAGCGCGGTTTTACATAGTTTACATCTACGCTTAATAATTAGGCTACTACAACAATGTTTAAACTGCAATAGCCTGGGTTTGTGCGGGTAGACGATTTCATTTTGCTTCTTTACATCAACGCGCTTTCATATCGATTAGGATATACTAAGCTTATAGTTCATTATAAACACGACATAGCAGATATGCATTCCTTCACAGTCTCAGCTCCGTCTTATCGCTCTTAGGTAGTATAGGCCTACTGTCTACTATTCTATCATCCAAATCATTCATCATGTCTGAAAATCTTGCACCTAAAAATTCTGCTCCGTTAGTGCTTCCTTCTTTTTAAATCTATAAATAGCTATATATATATATATAAAAGTATAAATCTATGCATATATACCCCGGTATATGTGTATATATGTATGTATGACATCGAGTCGCATTCTTGGTGTTAGTTAGCACAACTTATCCCATTACACCACATCCTTCCCACTAATCTTATAACAAGCTTGAATTAAGTCTCCTCTGATCCTGCTTCAATCTGTCTTATGTGGCCATAGCCATCATCTTTTCAAAGCTTCTTCGTAGCAACGATCCTTCCAAATCCACAGTCGTTTTGGTGGCTCTTGCTTGCACTAACCTTTGCACAACTGCAGTTCAATGTCTTGCTCCATAATTGTATGCATGGATACAGAAAAAGCCTATTACAGTGCGGTTGATTTCTGCAACATCCGCATTTGTAGGCCTATCTCTGGTTTATTCTTGATTCTATCTACTATCTGATGACACCAAAGTTTCTATGTATACTATTTGCTGACACCAAGGTTTCTATGTATAGGCCTACTATCTGATGACACCAAGGTTTCTATCTATACTATCTGATGACACCAAAGTTTCTATCTACTATCTGATGACACCAAAGTTTCTATGTATACTATTTGCTGACACCAAGGTTTCTATGTATACTATCTGATGACACCAAAGTTTCTATCTACTATCTGATGACACCAAAGTTTCTATCTACTATCTGATGACACCAAAGTTTCTATCTACTATCTGATGACACCAAAGTTTCTATGTATAGGCCTACTATCTGATGACACCAAAGTTTCAGTTGGCCTTTTCTAAGTGCATCACTTTCAAGGTGTGCATGCACTCTCGCGCGCCATCATAAGGTTATTTCTCGCCGTCATATGCACCACTTGACACAATGCCAAGTTAAGGATCATCTGCCATTCTGGTTGTCACTCGAACATTTTCATTAGATTATCTAGCAGTCTAATTCTAGTCATAGTCTTCATCATTTCATCTGATTTGCATTGCGTCTTTCGATCGCGTCTCCAAAAACGATGTCTGCTTTTTGCTTAACTTCGTAAATTGTTCGTCCATGCTGCATGGTCTTAATGATCATTAATTGCTGTCTATCTAAGCCTATGAATATTTGCCAGTCTGAAATGATGAAGTGACGGACAGTAAGGCTATCAGGCCTCTGCTGTGCACATGTACATTGTAAGCTATTGCAGTGTAGATTATTAGGCTACTATAATTATGTGTGGCACGCGTACGGTATTGCTATGTAGGCCTATTATATTATAAATATTTATAGGTTAATTTTCTATGCAGGTGTCACGAAATAGAGTATCCCCCGTATTAATTGTATCCCCCCCAAATTACAAAAAGTCGAAAAAACCGATTCCGCATGTATTTTTTTGGGCAAATTAATTTTCATCTGCTTTATGTTGAACAATGACACTAGCAAGTATGTTTATTCTTACTATATAATTTCTTTTGCCCTGTTTTTAGAGCACTTAAAACTTTTAAAACACTTAAAAACACTCATAGTCACTAAATAAGTTCGAGTTGCCTTTATCTGAGCATTGCTTAGGGCACTTAAAACAATTAGAGCCACTTTAAATTTTGATTACAGCATACATTTTTTTATTATGCTCATTTTTCAAAAAAGGGGATAGAATGGTTTAACCCCCCGGATAGTATAGACTGGTTAATTACATCCGGGGGGATAGATTAATTCATCCCCCCGGATGGCTTTCAGGGGGGATACTCCGTTTCGTGTCACAGGCGTTAACTTTGTATGCTATTACTACGTGAACCATTCACTATGTGGGTGTATTACTATGTAAGATAATAACCTACTGTATAGGCCTAGTGTGTGTAGGCTATCATTTGTTCTCCTTATCTGCAGTATAATAGAGTCATCAGTAATCATCTCCACAACAGCCAACAGCCGCCATCGAATATCTTCTGACCTGTGACCTAGATTTTGGAATAGTGTCATGAATGCGTTGTTGAAGTTTTGACTTTAGATTATTGTCTGTGTTTTTAAAGCATCAGTTCGTCGGAAGGGCAATATGACACGACGAGGATTGATGCGTCTATAACGCCACAGTCAATATCCGCGTGAAATGAGAGTCTTCATGGAGTGCCGTCTACCTCTGCTCCTCCTGCAGATGCTGGTTCTTTTTGCTCCAGGTCAGCTGCTTAAGTTTGATGAAACAAAAATGATTAATCAGGATCCAGACTCTGCAGCGTATAACTATAATATATATATTTATATATATATATATTTATATATATTTATATATTTATATCTTCCACAACCGAAGCTGTAACTTAAGTGGCGTAAACTAGACGCGTACATATTCCCAGGCGCCTAATCGAAAACAAAATCGGCGAACCATCCAGAGTTAGGTTCGGTTTAGAGTCTAGGTTCAAAGGTCGAGCGTGTGTGTAGAGACAGACAAGTCCACTCTGAGTGGTGCATGGAATTAAAGGGACGACTAGACGATAAGAACAAAAGGAAGGATCGGAGCATGGTGGCTTTGAAGTATAGCTCCCACATCTCAACGAAGGCCAGAGACTAAAGTGTAAGAAAAACGTAATGCACATGGTAGGCCATAACAAGAAACGCTTAGGCATACAGTTTTTTTATATAAATATTTCGGTCAAGAGTAAGAATTTTTAAAATAATCTTTACAGCCTTGAATGCTATTCATATTTGCGTACAATAGCAAAATTTCACCAAGAAATTTTGAAGGGACCAAAAGTTATGTCATTATTAGTGAGTCCATGTGCACCCACTGTTTTTGACGACCCAAAACATAACACACCAAACGTAGGAATAAACGATTTTATTAAGTCACATCTCAAATAATTATTGTTAGCAGATGAATGTGATATTGCCAAACTTCAATGCAGTGCACTTCTGAGCTTTGTAAAGAGGGTAGATCTATGTATTATCAAATTCCAGTTCCTGTGTGAATGCTTCCTATAAACCGTTTTCTTGCACACTTCACAGCATTGCTACACGCCCAGACCTTCTTTGTTAGCATTTTGCCGGGGGGTTTGGGTGTTTCACCCCCAGTATTTCTTAGAGCCCCATAGTAAGTCTGTTTTTACACCCAATTTCAAGTGGATAATGGTCCAACCCCCCAGTTATTTTTCCACAATCCTCACATTGGGCAAAGGCAATGTCTTAGCCTATGCGACCAATAAATTTTATCTATAGTATATGACTCAGGACAAGAAGGAAATACCTCAGGTTTTTCAAGGCGGCATTTGCCCCGTCTTGAGTGGCTTGCTATGGACTCCTCCTGAACGAATGTAAACTGAACTCAATATATTCAACAGCCACTGCAAAGGTTTGAGTATCAAGTCTCTGCTCACTGGGGCCGATCTGTTCATTCGGTTATCGCGTAGACCTTACCTTGGCATAACAGTTTATTCGTTACAATTCTTCGTCGATTGCATTTTGCTGACGGTGGTTGGAGTGGGGCGGGAGTGCCATGGCTGGCAGCGGCGTATAACACTGCCTCTCATATCGCTGACTAGCACCTTCGCTTACGTACTGCAACTCACTTTGTATCGGAGTTGCTAAGATAAACTCTCTGACAAGTAAGTACAAGGACCTCAGAGACTCATTGGCCAGAACCATAATGAAGCCTGCTAAGTATCAACATGCCACTGGTGCACTGCAATCACTGCTGCGGGTCACGGGCTTCTCCATTACAAAGATCAGACGCATGAAGCAGAATTACGTTAGTTTACAAATCGGGTTTCCACTAGTTTACATTATGGTCAACCTCACTGTATACGGTACTCGCTCTTCACTGACCTCAAGTTGGTACCAGCCACCACTCTACTCAGTTGAGCATGACTCTGAGCAAAGTAGTTCTGTGTATAGCCTTCTATCATCTTACAAACAACCTGTCAGACCTGAAGAACCTGTCTAATAGCCTACATTTGCTCCAAGATATGTACATGCATAGCTCGGTTATAATTGCTGCAGTTATCTATAGAGCTGTTCTAAAATAACTGCTGTTGTGCTGTTAGTTTTCTCTCGCAATGTATAGGTAGGCCTGTGTAAAATTAGACTTTTCAACTGTTGCATATCGCTTTGGGCTGACATTAGTCCGTCTTTTCTCTTTTCATGCCTAATGGATTGCACGCATTGCTGTTCCTCAGCAGCTTTGGCATTTGCATTGCGATTGCAAAGACGACGTAATTGCTTTTGTCTAAAGACTACACCCAACTGCAAGGAGAACAATCGACCAACATTTTCTTCTTAGATGTTTGAATTGGTGCATGTCCACTTTACTGAATCTGTCTTAGAAATTCGATTATACAACTGAAATTGCGTATATCAGTTTCGTTTGCCATTCGCCATAAATAGTTTTCATATTATCGCGGATTGTTGTCCTGTTGCATGTGGACCAAACCTGTTCTCTTCCATCAAGGTCAAAGGCAGGCAATGTTTAATCTAGACTTTTCGGGGAGTGGGGAGGAATTCTCCAGGAATGACATTCCTTCATATCTCTTCTCTGCTTCCTCCTTCAAGTTCTTTACTATCTCTTTACTCTGAAGTGTCCAGTATTCTGGACCATCCGGTCTCTAAACAGGGGTTTGACATCCCGCCAAAGCCAAAACCACCTACACTTTCAAGCACATGTCCTCGCCACTATAATTAAATGATTGAAAACTTAATATACCGCCCTTAAAAGAACCATAGAGTGTTGCGCGCATGGCTGGCTGCTCTAGAAGATCCTTAAAATGTAGAATGCATGCTGGGTACAGCGCAGTGCAAAAGTGCGTATGAAAAATGGCAGTCTGCTCCAAGAAGAATAGACTACAGTCTGACTACTGCTCATCATAGGAAAGAAACGAAAAATATGGACAACTGATTCGACTCAAGACTGTAGGATACATCATGCAATCTGATCTGTTCTGGAGAGGAGCCGGCCAATGGAGCTCGTTATATAGGATGAGAAAGATGACCTTGAATCCTCATCGGATATGGGAGTCAGTACCGGTATATGCCTCAAGAGTGCTGGCAAAAGAACGAGATCTGTGAGAGAACTCTGACGATACGGTAATCGTCATAATTCAATGTGGCGTTTCTATCGGTAGATATCGAACGTAGAATTTCTAAGAAAGAAGAACATAGAACAGCTGGAGATAAGGACAAAGGAAGGATGCCAAGGACGACATTAATTCACTGATCTTTGGCTAAAGGTCGTGACATGGACTGGCAGCGAAGGAGAAGAATCACAAGTGTTCCGAACGCTGTTTTATAAACCTAATTATTAGGAAATAAAGGAGAATTACGCGGCGCTCATCTTTCTACTTTTCATCTGCATTGCATGGAGTAGAATTACCCTGAGTTATGCGCCGTCGTCGGAGATATAGTCTGTTCCAACTGCAGAGAAATACGACCATAATGCTGTCAATGCAGGGCATTGCAGGCATCTAATTATCAACAGCAGAGGTCGAGATATCACCTGAACGTTTAAAGGAAGATAGAGGATGGAGTGATTGCGAAACGCAATTCTGATGACTAACGGATGCAAGCTGTTCTAATGCGTTAGATATGGTTTCAACTAAATTGTGGTATCTAATGTTATCAGGCATGATTGTGGGATTGCATCAGCCACGACCGTTTAATGGTGTTGTCACTTCTAATAGACCATTGATGACAGCCAACGCACATGCATTCACCCACGTGATTATATATCATGGAGGACGAGGAGAAGGATTGATGGACGAGCAATAAGGGAAAGAAACGAGGATATAAGAAATGTTCTGCCTTTTCACATCCAGACACATCTCTTAATTCTTCGGAGACTTGATGGAAATCGACTGTTGTCTGTTTGTGGCGTCGTCATTAAAAACGACCTCAATCGCGGTTCGTTCGATAAACCATGACTCATTGAATTTACGTCATCATCGTCATCATCATCATCATCATCATCATCATCATCATCATCATCATCATCATCATCATCATCATCATCATCATCATCATCATCATCATCATCATCATCATCATTATCATCATCATCATCATCATCATCATCATCATCATCATCATCATCATCATCATCATCATCATCATCATCATCATCGTCATCGTCATCGTCATCATCATCATCATCATCATCATCATCATCATCATCATCGTCATCGTCATCATCACCACCATCATCATCATCATCGGTCTATATATGTGCATAGCAGTTATGAAGCCAACGCCTCAGTTCGACGCCTAGCTTATAGACTATAACACACGCTAATCCACCTTTCGCTGTCCAAATGATTTGAAGTGCATTTAGAAGAAACGTTGCCTACACTTCGCTTGATAAGGAGACGAAGTTCGGAGAAACAATTCAGACGCATTGTCTAAGAGGCGTGTACATTTTCCTCTTAAGGAACGGCGCTGCCTTGAGAGCTATTCATTCGGTCGGCATTATAAGCGTGCACTTTGCCAGGAAAGACGGAAGTCTGGGAACTTTTGAATAAACTCTGTTCGTCACAGAAACACAGTATATAGTTCGTATGCGTATTTCAAATCACCATAGCATAAACTTTGTTCGAAAAGGGAAAAATTCCTAAAATCACCTTATCGCATTATTTGTCTGAAATTAAACAACGTTCTTAGAACAGTTTTATAAGATAAATGACACTTGGACTTCAATAGTCGACTTCCTGTGCTGTTTCTGCACAGTGGCTCTAGATTTTGTTTGTGTTAAGACCACCATATAGTTTACGTATATTACTTCACAGCACACCATACCTTAGATCTATACAATACATACACCATATATGAAATCACATATAGCATTGTATAGTTGTATGTGTTACGTGTACATATGATGTGTGGAGATGACATGGAACGACGCTGTTCAAGTGGCGATGAACAGAGTGGAGTGGAGAAACTGCGTTGCCCGATGTGCAGATCTGCACGGGAAGGAGGCCGAACGACTACAAGGTCTAAGGATGTGTATAGGCTATTATCTTATTTCAGGCAATATTAATTTAGATCTATCGGCCTCTATTAGGCCCCTACACCGGATCTTATTTGTGTCTCATGTTAGAATTGTCTCTATGATTCAGTCTCCTGTCTTCCATCGATTTAGTTCTGTATGGCAGTAGGTAGGTCTAGCCTGTTATACTCTATATGGGTTGAATGATAGTTCCGTGTCAGTGGACAGTGGACACGGTCGCGACTTTTAAGAGGAGGCTATGGGAAGTGATGTACTATGAGGGTTCCATGTGGATTTGCAGTGGTTATAACACAGACTGTACATCTTCCGAACCACGCACAAACACATTTTATGTTATGTTATTTCAACCAGATGACCTGGAATCTATTTAGCTCTACCTATTGAATTTCATGATTCCGGTCATGGATTAATCGTAGCAATCGACATGTACATATGCATGTCAGTTGTGGGACGCGGTGGTGTAGTGGGTATGTTCGTTGTCTTGCAGCCGGAGGTTCAAGGTTCGAATCACCTCAATCCGCCGCGTTGGGACCTTGAGCAAGTCCACCTCAAGCACTTCGACGTGAAACTCCGATGTGTGTCCGCGCTGTAGTCGAGAGCGCCTCTGAGTAGCTAACTTGATGGGGCGCTATGGCATATGCGATACATAAATAGAAATAACATAAATAAAAGTACATGTAGGTCGTTGAATGCAAGTTTGAGCGTTCTTTGAGGCGGTCACGTACGCATGCGTAGGACGACCTAAAATTATGATTGAGCGAGTCAACCGCTCACAAGTTGGTCGGTCAGCATCATTAATATTCTGGTCTTATGGTAGAGTGTGCGTTTTTGAAAGGAGGCGTAGGCTACATCAAAGGCAGTGATCGTGGGGTGGTAGATGTTAAAAAAACACAACCGTCGACTGATACGCTAAGCTCCGTTGTAGCCTACATTAGCAGAAACGGAAGTTGGCTGAGACGAGATGATATCGGATGGAGGAGTCACTTCAGGAGAGTGTACATCTGAAGGCGTCGGTTGAATTGCTTTAGTTGCCTTGTCATTCACGTTTGATGAATGATGGGTCAAGATAAGAACAATGCATGTGAGCTAGATCGTTGTTTCTATCTCTCCCCCTCTCTCCCTACCTCCCTCTGTCTCTGTCTTTCTGGTTCTCATTCGTTCGCTTGCCACTCTAGTTCTAGACCGTCAAGGCTGACTCAATTGCGGTTCAGTTGAGTTTTTCTGTTGCCATTATTTCTTCCCATATTGCACGATGATGGTTAATCGTCGTCGCGCTACTACAGGTCTGGCCGCACTTGACATTAACGCATAGACAAGGTCAGGGTCGTATGCTTCAGGTGGGGGGGGGGCATCAGGTAGAAGAATAGAGCGAAGCAGAGAGGACTGGAAGACGGAGAGAGGAATGTGGTTATAGAAGCACCGACCGCATAAGCCTTGATGTAGGGACATATGGTGTAACCGGTTGTTGCATGGCGCCTGACGTGGACCGAGTTAACATAAGTTGGTGGCGGTATGCGGCTAGAAATGAGAATTAACGTGTGTTCGCTATTTCGTTCAAACGGAGGAGCAGCAGGTGAATGCCCCGATGTCAGTCAAACGTCAATTCTTTTTCATCATTGACGAACTCATTTTTAAATGCTTCCTTCACCAGTATTATCATCTTTATCTCGAACAGCAGCAGCAGCAGCAGCAGCAGTGGAAGCAGCGGTGTGTTTCGGTTGCCTATATATCACCGGAATCCCTTGCTGCGTCCAGTGCCTAGCAACTGCTGGTTGCCAAGGGTTCTGTTTCGAAATAGCTAAGAGATCAGATCATCATAGAATACACGACGTTTCCTCGTGGAATAAATATTTTATAATCTAACAACGATTGACAATTGATCAAATCACGTATACGGTATCTAACTTTGTACATCTATTCGATCCGCCCAATCCCGATCCGTCCATCCATCCATCCGTCCATCCATTCGTCTTCCATCTATCCATCTATCCATCCGTCCATCTGTAAGCTCATCTAATGACCAATCCTCTGCGAATGGCCGAATTACTTGGCTTCCGATTCTATCTTTCGACGCCAGGTATGGACTTCGGCGCTGGAGGCAATCTACGCTGCGATCATTTTCCATGTTCCCGCGTGCCACTTCCCTCCCCCATAATTTACCTCCTTCTACTTCTCATTGCCATCTATTTCCTCGTCCCACACATTTCCTCCTCTCACTCTTCCTCCTCCTCTTCCCCTCCTCTTCCTTTCCTTCCTACTCCTCCTCCTCCTCCTCTTCCACCACCCTTCTCCCGCTCTGCAGTCTTTCATCGACCTCATCTTTACGCTTCTCTACTTCCGTCTTCTGCTCATATTCCACTCATGACTCTTCCACTTTGCCCTACTATATATCCAGCTGGTTCATCCACAGCAGCGGCGGCAGCGGGGGAGGAGGCGTGCACCATTTCTATTCCGAATTCCGTCTTTCTTCTTCTCTCTTCTTCTTCCGGTTCCGACCGATTCATATGATTCGAATTACGATATCATTCCTCAGCCGCTCAGCAGTAAGACGCTGGATGACGGAAACCATACGCGCAGTCACGCGCATGCGTGGATATAGGCGGCTAAACAGACAGATCAGGAAGATACACAGACGGACAGCAAGAGAGACAGCAGCGCTTAAGCGAGGGCAGCAGCAGAATAAATGATGCTGAAGCGGGTTGATTCACTGGACGAAGTTACTAAGACACGTACAGTGACAAAGAGACGGAGAGGGAGAAGGGTGACTGCATGAGGGGTGGGGTGGGTGGGTGGAGGTGGGTGATGGACGAGAGATAGACTAAGGTGTAAACGAGACTTTTACAGACTGAGTGGCGAGGGTCTGGCTGAAAGAATGTCGTCCTCAGATAATCGTATATAGATGGACGGCAATGGAGATGCACGCGACCCAGAGTAATCAATGAATCCGTTACTGCTGCTGATGCTGCTGATGCTGCTGATGCTGATGCTGCTGCTGATGGTGATGGTGAGGATGCTGAAGATGCGGAGGTCAGATAAACATAATATGGGAAGAGTGATATTAGTGCCTATTAAAGGTAATTGTGTCTGCCAGTGCCAGATACTCGGGTGGACCGACAAGCTCGTAGACCTACATTCGAATATTCTTAATGACTGTGAAGACACGTTGGTCATTGTGGCCTGCAACAGTTGTATAGTTTCAGTGTAGTTGCCAGCCTTAATAAGGTCGTCCTGTATATCACGCGACGCTTCACCAAGAGGCAACAAATTCAGAGATTATTTCTGACACATTTTGTTTCACGGATGGACATTATAGGGAGAGAGAATGAGAGAGCGAGAGACAGACAGACATACAGAGCAATACAGAGAGTCAGAGAGACAGATAGAGCGAGACAGATAGAGACAGCGAAGGAGAGACGGACAGAGACAGAGACAGAGCGAGCACAGAGAAAGAGAGAGAGAGAGAAAGAGAAAGAGAGAGAGATATAGAGAGACAGAGAGAGAGAGAGAGAGAGAGAGAGAGAGAGAGAGAGAGAGAGAGAGAGAGAGAGAGAGAGAGAAGAGAGAGAGGAGAGAGAGGAGAGATAGAGAGATAGAGAGAGAGAGAGAGAGAGAGAGAGAGAGAGAGAGAGAGAGAGAGAGAGAGAGAGAGAGAGAGAGAGAGAGAGAGAGAGAGAGAGAGAGAGAGAGAGAGAGATAGAGATAGAGAGAGAGAGAGATAGAGAGAGGGAGAGGGAGAGGGAGAGGGAGAGGGAGAGGGAGAGGGAGAGGGAGAGGGAGAGGGAGAGGGAGAGGGAGAGGGAGAGGGAGAGGGAGAGGGAGAGGGAGAGGGAGAGGGAGAGGGAGAGGGAGAGGGAGAGGGAGAGGGAGAGATAGTTTCTACAGGAAATGGGAAAAACTTTCCAAATGAAGAAAGTCAGACTTCCTCTTCCTTTGCCTTGACACAGAATTCAGACAATGCGTAACTTATTGTCTGAACCTTTAGTCAACGAATCGCTTAACATGCGTTCTTGCCTCCAGTCTGTTTACTGGCCGTGTTCCAAGCGGACATTTATATAGCGCCTCTCAAGAGCCTACCCTCAGCCCTGCTACTGCGCTTATCACTCACCTTTAGTCTCTGGCGTTGAACGAGAAACGACGAGACTTTGTGACTCGAGACCTACGCCGAACGTTGGTCTCTGAAAGACTAACGATGAAGCAATAGTCAAATCAATGAGAAAGCAGAGGCTTATCTAACGCTTTGAAGCATGTCTCAGCGTCACTCTAGTGGAGTAGGCCTAGTCTATTCCAGCAGCTAATCTAATCCACTAATCCACTGTTCCTCATACAAAATCGCTCCTGAAGTCTTTAACATCACATTACGCTGCATTTAACGACATCACATCGCATTCAATCACATTGATTTAAATCGCATTAGCCTAAATCACATTGCATAATCTATTCTATAGGGCATCGTTTTATATTGAAAAGCACATGTAGTTTATAAGCTGAAATTCTGTTTACTAAAGATCTAGTAAAGATTAGACTGGCTTGTTCTTTTCAACCTATCTCAAATATCTAATCTAATCAGAATCGGTGAATCCCTGTCATAAGAAAACAGAAACAGAAACAATTGGCTTCAGCGGTCGACCTGTAACGCGGAGAGTGCGGAACCTGCGGGTTCGGTCCTCGTCCGAGGCGGTTATTGTGTAGGTATAGCCTATTGAGCAAGTTCTTCACTGACAATTTCTCTGCAATACAATTGCAGTTGCGCCGTCCAGGCGTATGTGTGCAGTTCTGAGCTTTGTAAGGAGGGCGATGTCCAATTTCAGTTGTATTGCATACGATTTAGCATTCCATGGGAGATGTGGGAAAGAACTGCTTGAGTCCATCAATTGCGAAGAAAAATTAAACTGCTGTATTAGGCACGACTTGGACAAAATCCAGACGAGTTGGCTGTAGTGTAGAGTCAAAGGAATAAGGTATCGAACAAATAGAAAACAAAACAAGACCATGCACTGCAGGTATATGCTGAATCTTCTACTATGATCAGACAACTGACGAGGTGCTACTGAAAGCAAGACAACAGACTACTCTCAATGAAATTAAGCCGCACATCTCTTTATGCTACAAGATCTGACACGAACGGAGATACAGCACAGGAAACAAGACCGTAGCCGGGGGAGGGTTGTTTTGGGTGTTTGAACACCCCCGAAATGAAATAATGTAAAAAATGAAATAATACGCTAACTAGCACACAATGTAAGAATACGGGGATTTCATTTCGAGACTATTTTTCTATATGTGATATTTTACAGCAGATTAGATTCGACAGCGCTTTGAGAACTCGCGACCTAACGCTTCTCCAAACCCATAAGTCACTTGATTCGGTTGCTTGTCGGCTTATGCCTACTCAAGGTCTGGGTAAACACACCCCCAAATAAAATCCTGACTACGACCTTGATAGAAAACTAGTGGTGGAGGAGATAAATTACAACACGGAAGTATGTCGTAATCTATACCATGACAAAAACAAAAGTGGTAACGAGGTGGAAGAATGCGGTACAGCAATCAATAACCGTATCAGGGAGAAAGCAGGTAACGACCAAACACGGAATAAAAAACCAGAAGCAGTGCCTACAAGAATACAAGATGAAATATATGTAGAAGATAAGTTTAAGGTAAACTGCTACTGCACAAATGCTTCAAGTGTTATTAGCAGGATAACTGAAGTCAAACATCTGGCTGTGTAGAAAACGTTTTAAAAAGATGCGTATCACATAAACCTGGGCTTCAGAGGACATAACTGATGTTGAGATCCATTTGGAACTCTTTGAAATGCGCGGATAAGAACGAAAGGGGTGGAAAAGAGGAGGAGCAAAAACTGCTTTATATATATAAATACAATTCTATGCTCCATTATCTCGATGCCTTGCTTGGAACTAGACTCACTAGAGCAACATAAATGTCAGCAGTGACTCATCGTGAAACATAATAAAATTGCCTACAGGTGCAAGGTGCCTGGTTGGAAGTCTACAGAAGTTCAACGTTCAATGACATCAACAATGAGAATCTAATAAATTTGCAGACTGTAGCGTGTATACATGAAATGCATAGGCTATGAACTACAATGGAGGATTACAGTAATTTAAGAGATTTATATAGATAATTATAGACTAATTCTCATTTTTAGATGTATACATAATTTTATCGTACCTGGAGGAGAAAATTCCTCGCAACCCGATTCCTTGATCTAACAAAGAACTGCTTCCGAAGCCAGAAAGTGTTTCAGGCGTGCACATGATTTATAGCAGGTCAGCAAACATCTAAACCGATTATGTTTCTGTCTATACTGCAATGGAAATGCAATATCTATCTACTATTTGGCAACACATAAATCATGTCTACAGTCCATGGAAACTGACATTAAATGTGCAAACAGATAGACAAAATAAGCCAAGAAATGCAATGAGAATAGACTTGAGGGGTAATTATGCATAGAGATAGGAAATAGCCTTGCACGTAGACCTACTGCATGATTTGGGAAAAGGAAATGGAGAAAAACGTCATAAAGTGCTGGTAGAACATCAAGAGCAGATAATTATATGGAAGTGGAGGCTATTTACATACACCATAGACCTATATGTAGCGACATGGAAAAGGAAAACACGCACTTCATTTCAAAAGAGACCATAAGACTCATCAATGAAATGAACATCTGTTCAACATATTCAAGCAAGCAGATATCAATAAGTAATATGCGAAAAATAAGGCCATACAGGGGTGGATCAAGGAGGCCAATCCGGCCATGGTCCCGCCATTTCAAAAGTGCATAACACGAGCCCCCCCCATTTGGTTTCAACAAGCATTAAATCAATGCAGCGGGAGAGAAAAGTAGGATACGACGACTAGAGAGGTCATATATTGCTTGCAGAGATTACGTCGACCAGATGATTGATGACTAAAAAAGGTCATCAGTTATTTTGGCGGGGAAAATTGGTATATTTTCCAGACATTTCGACCAAACGACTTAAAAAGGTCATCAGATTTTACTGGCAGAGATCACCGAAAATTTTGCCCCCCCTCTTGAAAATTTCTGTATCCGCCCCTGAGGCCATACAAAGAAGGTGAGCTATAACTAGACGAAGCAAAAAACACTGCAACAAGTAGAAAAAATTGCATAGAGCAAAACTGCTATTTTATAGTTTAGAAGTAGACACATCGTGCGGACAAAACTGCGACAGCCTTTGAAAACGAGATGACTGGATGATACGGAAGCGAACATAACTGAGAATAATACTAGCAGGTCATACTTCGTTCTATATATGCACGTGACACTTAAATGCAGGGCTTTTAACGTGCAGTTTGTGACGAAAGTGTGCAATGGTTCTAATGGTTTTGTGTTGTAGTATAGAAGCACTTCTGTGTAGCTAGAAATAGTTTTAAAAAGGTCATTGTCATCCGATTGGGATCAATTTACCGTGGAAGATGGAAATGGAAAGAAGAGGTTGTGCAGTTCTTAAAACTCCTTTTAAAAATCCTTGGAAGTTACTGCTCGTATTGATAATTTCCAGTATGGATGTACGAGATCATGATTTGCAGTAGAGATTAGGCAAACTGATTGTCAGAACTTTGGTTTCTTCCAACTTGTTCACCTATATATTATACATATATTATATTATATATACTGTATATCGGAGCAGGTGAACAAGTTGGAAGAATATATATATATATATATATATATATATATATATATATAGGCAGCATAATAGGCTATTATAGGCCCTAGAAAAAGGGCCTAGATGGCAGAGGCCGCAGAGCGACAATAAAAGTTGAGAACTGCAGTAAGAAAGACACGACACAGAAAAGACAAATAACTGTTGCTGTATTGCAAAAGTCCATCGCCCCACACTGTCAATCGATTGTATTAGCAAAAACTGTTTCACATTCGAATATATTGAAAAGTTTTGGTGTCAGGTCGAATCATCGTCAGCCTCGTTGTCGATTAAGTTGAGTTTGTCCTTTTCTTGAGACTGAGTCCATCGATGTTCCACTGCGATCTGGCTCCACGTCACTTGCAAGTCTCCACGTCCACCACATCCCTCTGATCATTTCGCCCATTCATCCCCCTTCTCATCCCTCGGCTCAACAACGCACAGCACATAAATAAAATAATAAATTTAAAATTAATAATAATGGGCTTGCGGGATTTTTAGCCGTGGCGTCCGCGCCAGGGGCCCTCCTGCCTTTGCGAGGGGCTTACGGGGTTTTACGCCACGCCAGAGGCCCGGCAGGTACTAATACAAATAAACTACAAACACACAACAAGAACAAAAACAACACAGAGCCACACAACCGCCATTCCTGTCGGCAATCCCCTCAGACCAATCCCCTCAGACCAATCCCCTCAGGCCAATCCTCTCAGACCAATCCTTTCAGACAGTCATTTAGCGGTTCCTAAAGCAACACATAAAACCACGAATGTAGGCTAATTAATACATGTTATGGCAGATAATTATGTAGTACGATATCATTGTAGGAAGAAATAAAGTAGGTCTACAAGATTATTTTGCTTTGGAGTGCCTCGTTTGTTGGCTAATTGAACCAACCGATAGCTGGATGGATAGATGAATGGATGAATAGACGAATGGATGAATGGATGAATAGATGAATGGATGAACATTGAACAAGCAGAAAAACTAATAGATGAATGGATGTATAAACGGATTATAATGAATTGAACAAATCGATTCTTGCCTTAATTCATTAGCAATCGCAGCTTCGTGCGTTTGTCGCTCGCATGTGCCCCGTCTTCAGGTAATAATCATCTGGTTTCCGAATGATTTTTATGTCTAAACGAAACAAGACAGAGCAACGCCCATGTAAGGTCACAACGCAACTCTAATCATTATGTATGCGACCAAATACTACATGCATGACGTCATAATGAGCTTCATTATTCCTTGTTCACAAAATGACGAAACAAACATGGTCTTTAATGTAGAGCGGTCTTAATGCGCGCTAGGCTAATATTTTAACAAGCCGAATAAAATTCATGAAGAGCTGATGTAGGCTAGTAGAAAAAAAGGGGAAACACACACTGTAAAATAAACTTTTCCAATTTTTTCACCTTGAACGCCTACTTCTTTTTCTACTATATTTTCATTTAATCACTTCTTAGAACTTGCATCAAGTTAATTTTTCATTTAATAATAATGATTACTACTTTCACTAGAACTCTTTAGCTAAAGACCGATTATTTTCTATGCTTGAAATGACTGCGATAAAGTCTGTCCCATACATTACGAATAATTTCTTTCTCATTTCGATGATCGACTTCCGCTCAGTTCGGGATTTGTTCGTCTTCGTTTTCTTCGTCATCTTTGTCACATTTTGCCGATGTTTCAATAGTTTTAATCGTTTTTCTTCGGCGTCTTCTCCATCATTGACAAAATTGACTAACGATCCCGAAACTGACCGTGAAACTAAGGCAGTTACATCACTTTGAAATGACGTCACATTTGAGAATTGTGACGCCAGTCGAGTTTCATAGAAAAAGGCAATCGCAACGGTTGTAGTAAGTAATCCTTTGTGACAACTTCAATGACGCTTTTCTATATGCAGGCCTACTCAAAATATAAACTGTATGTTTCAGGCTACAACGTAGGTCTCACATCAAATTCAATTATAATAATTAAAAAGTACGCTGTATTTATATTATGAATACAATTAGTTAGCCTAGCACTGAAAGCGCAAAATAGACTTAAACTTTGGTTTATCACTGTCTATAATTTTTTTAAACCGAGTTTCATTTAGTGGTTGCATGCTGTTCAGACACAGTGGCGGCGCCAGGGGGGGGCTGGAGGGGGCTAAGCCCCCCCTAAATGCGGCTCAGCCCCCCCAAAGCAAAATGCGGAAAATGTCTATAACGGTTAATTTCGTTAATAAGAAAACTAGACAATCATCAACGGCATCGAAATCTATTTGAGAATGAAGTTAGCGACTTCATTTCTTGGCCTCAGTCTATGAAAACGGGTGACAATTTTGCACCCTTACCCTTTGACCATACAACCGGACAGGGTTGTCGAAATTGTCGAAGAAACATCATGGCTCTTAGACACCTCGTTTCAGATTGAAACCGTTTTATAAGTATTAGACGTATAGAAATATCGAAATTGCCTAGTCCTTCAAAAAGTGGTGAAAAGCTGTATTTTCTCTTGATTTTTCGCATATTTCACAAAATTAATCATCGTCACAAAAGAATGTTCAGGAGTTTCTCCCTCATGCAATCAACTATATAATCACAGCGTAGATGCTCGCGCCAGTGGCGTCGTCAGAGGGCTAGGGGTTATAACCTCTAAATGCGGTTCAACCCCCCAAAGCAAAAAGCAGAAAATATCCATTACGGCTTATTTCGTAATAAGAAAGCTAGACAATGGTCAATGACAACGAAATCAACTATATGTACAATATATATATATATATATATATATATATATATATTGTATATATATATTAAGTTATTTAGGTCATTTAATTCGCGGCATAGCAAATGCTACAAATTTAGTGAACCAGTTTTGTTGCATTTAGTAGCTGCCTACTGTAAGCCATTTCTTCTTTATGGAATGGAAGCTGTCAGCCTTCCCAAAAGTGAGCTGAACTATTTAGAGTAGGTCCTACACTTACAGTTCTGCAGTATGTAAATTTTTTAAAGTCTCCAAAAATAGTGGTGTATCTGTACTGCACATCATGCATGAAAATAATATTACAGACTGCTGGTTATCCAGAAGATTGCGTTTTATCCAGAAATGCCTTTGACACAACAATGTAGTTGTCAGATTTGCGTCATGTTTCTCTTACACACCTCAAATGTGCGCGCTCTTGTTATTTTCGGTATAATAATTATTATATTCTTGTTGTGTATACCACCACTGTCTGGGAATGTAGGCCTACGTTTGATATAATGGTCAACTAAAAAGTCCTAGTGCTATTAGCATATACATGTAAAACATTTGTGTTCAGATAATTATATGTATATATATATATACATAAAATAATTGTGTGCATATATCTAAGCATGCATATTTTTGTATTAAGGAAACTTAAACTGTTTTCTGTCATTAGTAATATGCAGGCAGATAATTATAAAAGTGTTCTGTGAATGCTGTTGGACACCTTTACTGTGATTTATTTTTATTTGTGATTATTTTAATTCAATGTCCAGGGTAACGGCCTCTGTTGTCATAGACCCTGGTCAAATCGGATCCATCCATTATTGTGATTACTTTTTTATTGTAAAATTTTTGAGTATTAATTCTGTGTTGGACACCTTTATTGTGATAACTTGGAACTCGAGTCCGTGTCCATGATCGACTTTTTATACGATAATACTGAATTGCACACCATTTTATTGGAAAATTTCTGAATATTAATACTGTTTTGGACACCTTTATTGTGATAACTTGGAACTAGAGTACGTGTCCATGGCCGACTTTTTATACGATAATACTGAATTACACACCATTTTATTGTAAAATATATGAATATTAATACTGTGTTGGACACCATTATTGTGATAACTTGGAACTCGAGTCCGTGTCCCTGGTCGACTTTTCTTACGATAATACTTAATTGCACACCATTTTATTGGTATTTTTTGAATATTAATGCTGTGTTGGACACCTTTTATTGTGACAACTTGGATCTCGAGTCTGTGTCAATGGTTGACTTTTTATACGATTATACTGAATTGAATACCATTGTATTGTGGAATTTCTGAATATTAATTCGGTGTTGGACACCTCTTATTGTGATAATTTAGAACTCTAGTCAACACTGTTTTTGAGTGCTTGCATATCGGTATGTCTAAGACAATAGGGACTTTACATTACCTCACTGTCTGCACCACAAAGCTACTCGGGCTGCTCTGTGCACACGCACTGTATATACTGTATCGCCCTTGCTCAGCTCGGTCACCAACTCAGCTCAGATGACTGATATTTCGGGGTATGGTACAGTGCGGGCACGGCATAGACTTTACGCGGACGCGTTTGAGGACCTCCCATTTTCTTTTGCCACCTTAGTTGGACACCTTTGTTTATGATAATTCGGAACTTAATCTAAGATTGTGGCCGGATACACCAAAAATCAAAAACATCAACAATTATTGCTGACTTCGTTTAAATAACCCACTCAATCTCCAACTACCTCTTGCAATGTGCAGCGCGTTTGTGCCAGTGCACAATTTCTTGTAAAACCCTTGGTCGGTATGTGCTTCGTTCTAGCATTCGGCACTCGCAGCTTCGGGCCATTGCAATATGACCGCCCTGGGAAGAAAATTTTCTAGTTGCGTCTCTGGGAGGGAGAAAGGCTTGGGGCTTCAGCCCCCCCAAACCTGAAATCCTGGCGCCGCCACTGTTCAGACACGGTGCAATATTATTTTATGCGAATGGAACAAGGGCCGTGCGGGCTGATTTTCTTAGATAGCATGGACTCAATGCGGTTATAGTTCTGGGGTTAGTTAGCTTAAACGGACGAAAATCAATCTCATAAAGCTCGTTAAGTCTTAAGACTTCTATTTATTTGAAAAGCACAGTCTGTACAGATTACTGGCGTCGCTGGCATCTAGAGTTTCCTCTTTCCCTCCCTCCCTCCCTCCCTATCTCCCTCCCTCCATCCCTCCCTCCCTTCCTTCCTCCCTCCCTCCCTCCCCTCCTTCCTTCCCGTCGGATTTTGACTGTTCCTAGTAGTCCTGAAATCAGTTTGTATTTTCCGGAAATTCGTTCAAATCCTGATGGATAATGTATAGCCACAACATTGATACAGCGTAATGTCTGTTGTTACGAGGGTTATGAATTGAATTTAGGTAAAATAATGATGTTGATGACAATAAAAATAATAATAATAGCGTTAATAATCATTGCGGCCTACGAATAATAGTCCCATAATAAGTATTTCTTTACTGCGAAAGTGTTTTGCGTTTTATTCAGCGTTCATCTGATATATTCCGTCGATTACACTGCAGCTGAGTAGAGACGCAGGTGATTGGCATGTTTGTGAACATTTCTGATTCCGATTCTATCTTGCTTTTGTTTCCGACGACCCTACGCAATGTACGCATTGCATTTCTCATGCTTGCTATCTTTCTTTCCGATTACATATTTCGCAGACAAATTCCTTCCAAATCACTTTTCCTTCTCGTAAAAGGTTCAAAGAAATAACTTCCCTCGGCTTTCACCCAAGTTTCTTTTGTCTACACATTATTCAATTTTCTAACCAATAACAATACGTCATATGTAGCGTAGTCTACGTCACATAAAAATGTCTGCAAGAATGAAACAGTTTGGCATCGGAAGCAAAGTGAAACGCATTTTGCACTGTGTACTCTGTAACTGCTGCTGCTGCTGCTGCTGCTGCTACTGCATCATCATTAGCTCTGACTGATCGAATGGTCCTCTGTGGCTCAACAATAGTTCGGTCGAACGAATAGATAAGTCGACAGAGTCCATTATAAGCATCTAATTCATTTCAGCGTGTTCGGTGGTTCTATGCCTGTATAGCCTACATGCAAGGTGACGCCCATCCTCGTACGCATGTGCGTGCGTGCGTATGCATGTACGCACGTATGCGTGTATGTATGTATGTATGTATGTATGTATGTATGTATGTATGTATGTATGTATGTATGTATGTATGTATGTATGTATGTATGTATGTATGTATGTATGTATGTATGTATGTATGTATGTATGTATGTATGTATGTATGTATGCATGTGTATGTATGTATGTATGTATGTATGTATGTATGTATGTATGTATGTATGTATGTATGTATGTATGTATGTATGTATGTATGTATGTATGTATGTATGTATGTATGTATGTATGTATGTATGTATGTATGTATGTAAGTATGTATGTATGTATGTATGTATGTATGTATGTATGTATGTATGTATGTACGTACGTACGTACGTATGTACGTACGCACGCACGCACGCACGCACGCGCGCACGCACGCACGTATGCATGTATGTAATAATGTAGGCTATGCATAATTTATCTGCTCATTTGAGGTATTTATGTACGTGCAAAAAAAACGAATCTCTACAATAAATTGCGAAATTAACACAAAAAATGTAAAAATACTATTGAGAATAAAACTATTTTATTCCCAACTATAAACTTAACCATTTTTTAGAATTATGCGCTACGCATTTTCTATAATTATGCGCTACACCAGTCAAGACTTGAAGTCATTTAAAATGTGTCAAGCAGCGCAGAGCGACTGAAATAGCGGAGGTCAACAACAGCCGCACCTTGAGCGAGAAAGGCCGTTAATTGTTGATGCGCTATGCTGCAAACTTTGTGCATTTTAATTGGTTCGTCGACGAGAAACGGTTCA